>JASPKZ010006467.1:712500-716605 GCA_030220185.1 Diploptera punctata
ACCTACCTATACCTACCTACCTACCTATCTACCTCCCTACCTACCTACCTACCTACCTACCTACCTACCTACCTAACCTACCTACCTACTCCCTACCTACCTACCTACCTCCTACCCTACCTACCTACCTACCTACCTACCTACCTACCTACCTACCTACCTACCTACCTACCTACCTACCTACCCCTAACTAACCCTACCTACCTACCTACCTCCCTACCTCCTACCTACCTACCTATCCTAACCCCTCCCTACTACCTACCTACCTCCCCCTACCTACCTACCTACCTACCTACCTAACCGCCTACCTCCTACCTACTACCTAACCTACCTACCTACCTACCTACCTACCTACCTACTCTCCCTACTACCCTACCTACTACCTACCTAAACCTACATATCCTACCTACCTACCTACCTACTCCTAACCTAACCTACTACCTACCACCTAACTACCTACCTAAACCTACCTACCTACCTACCTAACCCTACCTACCTACCACCTACCTACCTACCCTACCTACCTACCTACTACCTACCTACCGACTACTACCTCCCTTACCTACCTACTACTAACCTACCTACCTACCTACCTACTAACCTACCACCTACCTACCTACCTACTACCTACCTAGCCTACCCTACTACCTACACCTTACCTCCCTACCTACCTACCTACCTACCTACCTACCTACTACCTACCTACTACCACCCTCCTACTACCCTAACCTACCTACCCTACCTACTACCTACCTACCTACCTACCTCCCTACCTACCTACCTACCTACCTCCTACCTACCTCCCATACCTTACCTACCTACCTCCTACCTACCTACCCTACCTACCACCTACTTACCTACCTACCTACCTACCTACCTACCTACCTACCTCCCTACCTAAACCTACCTACTACCTACCTACCCTACCTACTACCTACCTACCTACCTACCTACCTACCTCACCTACCTACCTACCTACCTACCTACCTACCTACCCTACCTACCTACCCTACCCTACCGTACCCTACCCCTACCTACCTACCTACCTACACTACCTACCCTACTACCTACCTACCTCCCTACCTTACCTACCCCTACCTACTACCCTACCTACCCCTACCTACCTAACCTACCCTACCTACCTACCTACCTACCTACCTACCTACCTACCCTACCTACCTACCTACCTACCTACCTACCTACCTACCCTACCTACCCTACCTACCTACCTACCTACCTACCTACCCTACCTGCCTACCTACCTACCTATCCTACCTACCTACCTACTACCTAACCCTCACCTACCTACCTACCTACCACCTACTCCTACCTAACACCTACCCTACCTACCTACCTACCTACCTACCTACCTACCTACCTACCTACCTACCTACCTACCCTACCTACCTACATACCGACCCTACCTACCTACCTACCTACCTACCTACTACCTACTACCTACTACCTACCTACCTACCTACCTACCTACCTACCTAACCTACCTACCACCTACCTACCTAACCTACCTACCTACCTACCTACCTACACCTACTACCTACTACCCTAACCTACCTACCTACCTACCTACCTACCTACCTACCACCTACCTACCTACCTACCTACCTACCTACCTACCTACCTACCTACCTACCTACCTACCTACCTACCTAACCTACCTACCTACCTACCTACCACCCATACTCACCTCCTACCTACCTACCTACCTACCTACCTACCTACCTACCTACCTACCTACCTCCCTACCTACCTACCGACCACCTACCCTACCTACCTACCTACCTTCCTACCTACCACCCTACCTACCTACCTACTACCTACCCTACCTACCCTACCTACCGTACCTACCTACCTACCGTACCTACCTCCTCCCTACCTACCTACCTACCTACCTACCCTACCTAACCTACACTACCTACTCTACCTACCTACCACCTACCTACCGACCTCCCTACCTACCTCACCTACCTACCTACCTACCTACCTACCTACCTACCTACCTACCTACCTACCTCCTACCGACCTAACTCCTACCTACCTACCTACCTACCTCACCTACCTACCTACCTACCTACCTACCCTACCTACCTACCTACCTACCTACCTGAACCTACCACCCTACCCTACCTACCTACCTACCTACCTACCTACCTACCTACCTACCTACCTACCTACCTACCACCTACCTACCGACCTACCTACCGCTACCTACTAACCACCTCCTACCTACCTACCTACCTACCACCTACCTCCCTACCTACCTACCTACCTCCCTACCTACCTACCTACCTACCTACCTACCTACCTACCTACCTCCTACCTACCTAACTACCTAACTACCGAACCTACCTAACTACCTAACTACCGTAACTACCTCCTACCTAACACCTAACCTACCTAACGACCTACCTACCTACTACCTACTACCTACCTTACCCTACCTACCACCTACCTACCTACCTACCCTACCTACCTACCTACCTACCTCCTACCTACCTACCTACCCTACCTACCTACCTACCTACCTACCTACCCTACCTACCTCCCTACCTACCCTACCGTACCTACCACCTACCTGCTACCTACCTACCTACTACCTACCCTACCTACCTACCTACCTCCTACCACCTACCTACCACCTACCTACCTACCTACTACCTACCTCCTACCTACCTACCTACCTACTACCTAACCACCTACCTACCTACTACCTACCTACCTACCTACCTACCTACCTACCCTACCTACCTACCGACTACCTACTACCTACCTACCGACCTACCTACCTACCTACCCTACCTACCTACCTACCTACCTACTACCCCTACCTACCTATACTATACCCACCTACCTACCTACCTACCTACTACCTACCTACCTACCTACCTACCTACCTACCTACCTCCTACCTACCTACCTACCTACCTACCTACCCTACCTACCTACCTACCTACCTACCTACCCTCCGACCTACTACACCTACCTGCCTACCTACCTACCTACCTACCTACCTCCTACCTAACCTACCTAACCTACCTACCCTAACGACCTACCTACCTACCACCTACCTACCTACCACCTACCACCTACTACCTACCTACCTCCACCTACCTACCCTACCTACCTACCTACCTACCACTACCTACCTACCTACCTACTACCTACCTACCCTACCTACCTACCTACCTACCTACCTACCTACCTACCTACCACCTACCCTACCTACCCTACCTACCTACCTACCTACCTACCTACCACCTACCTACCTACCACCTACCTACCTACCTACCTCCCTACCTACCTACTACCTACCTACCTACCTACCTACCTACCCTACCTATCCCTACCTACCTACCACCTAACCTCCCTCCTACCTACCTACTCCTACCTACCTACCTACCTACCCTACCTACCTACTCCTACCTACCTCCTACCTCCTACCTACCTACTACTACCTACCTACCTACCTACCTACCTACCACCTACCTACCTCCTACCTACCTACCTACCTACCTACCTACCCTACCTACCACCATACCTACCTACCTACCTACCTACCTACCCCTATCCGACCTAACCTCATACCTCCTCCCTACCTACCCTACTACCACCTAACCTACCTACCTACCTACCACCTACCTACCCTACCTACCTACCTACCTACCTACCCTACCTACCTACCTACCTACCTACCTACCTACCTACCTACCCTACCCTACCTACCTACCTACCTACCACCTACCTACCTACCTACCTACCTACCTACCTACCTACCTACCTACCTACCTACCTACCTCCTACCTACCTACCTACCTTCCTCCCTACCTACCTACCGACTCCTACCTACCTACTACCTAACCTACTACCTACCTACCTCCTACCTACCTACCTAACCTACCTACCTACCTACCGACCTACCTACCTACCTACCTACTACCACTACCTACCTACCCTACCTACCTACCTACCCTACCTACCTACCTAACTACTACCCTACTACCTCCCTACCTACCACCTACCCACCTACCCACCTACCCACCTACCCACCTCCCCACTACCCACCTACCCCCCTACCCACCGACCCACG
>JASPKZ010006469.1:0-167012 GCA_030220185.1 Diploptera punctata
TCCCAAGTGGTACATGGATATTATTTTCCCAAGTGGTACTGGACTATTATTCTCCCAAATTGGTACATGGACGATTATTTCCCAAAGTGGTACATGGACTATTTATTTCCCCAAAGTGGACATGGACTATTATTTTCCCCAAAGTGTACATGGCTATCTTTTCCCAAATCGTGTCATGGACTATTTTCCCAAAGTGGTACATGGACTATTATTTCCCAAAGTGGGATAATTGGACTATTATTTTTCCCAAAGTGGTAGATGGCTATTCTTTCCCAATTGGGTATATTACTATTATTTCCCAAAGTGGTACTGACTTATTTCCCAAAGTGTACCTGGCCTATTATTTCCCAAAGTGGTCCCTGGGACTATTATTTTCCCATGGGTATTTGACTATTATTTCCCAAATGGTATATGGGACTATTAATTTCCCCACGTGGTACAATACTATTATTTTCCAACGTGGTACATTACTATTATTTCCCAACGTGGTATATGGGACTATATTTCCACAAAGTGGTACATGAGACTATTATTTCCCAAAGTGGTACATGGCGATTATTTCCAATGTGACATAATGGCTATTATTTCCAAAGGTGGTACCTGACTATTATTTCCCAAAGTGGTACAAATGGACTATTATTTCCCAAAGTGGTATATGGTCTATTCTTTCCCACAGTGGTATATGGCTATTCTTCCGCAACGTGGTATAATATGGACTATTATTTCCCAAGTGGTATATGGACTATTATTTTCCCAAAGTGGTATATGGACTATATTTTCCCAAGTGGGTATATGACGATTATTTCCCAAGTGGTATATGGACTATTATTTCCCAAAGTGGTATATGGACCTATTATTTCCCACAGTGTATCTGGACTATTATTTTTCCCAAGTGGTATATGGACCGATTATGGTTCCCAAAGTGGTATATGGTATTATTTCCCAAAGTGCATATGGACTATTTATTTTCCAAAGTGGTATCTGGGACTATTATTTCCGCAAAGTGGATATGGGCTATATTTTCCCAAAGTGGTATATGGGACTATTATTTCCCCAGTGGTATATGGACTATTTTCCCAACGTGGTATCTACTATTATTTCCCAAAGTGGTATATGGACTATCATTTCCCAAAGTGGTATATGGGCTATTATTTCCCAAAGTGGTATATGGGGCTATTATTTCCAAAGTGGTATATGGGCTATTATTTCCCAACGTGGTAATTGGACTATTTTCCCAAAGTGGTATATGGACTATTATTTCCCCAAGTGGTATATGGACTATTTATTTCCCAAGTGGTATCTGGACTATTATTTCCCAACGTGGTATATGGACGTATTTTTCCCAGTGGTATATGGACTATTATTTCCAAAGTGGTATATGGACTATTATTTCCCAAAGTGGTACTGGTCTATTATTTCCCAAAGTGGTACATGGAACTATTATTTCCCAAGTGGTCGGTACATGGACTTTATTTCCCAAAGTTTTCCATGGGCTCTTATTTCCCAAAGTCTACAATGGATTATTATTTCCCAAATGGTACATGGGCTTTAGGCCCAAGTGGTACATTGGCTATTATTTCCCAAAGTGGTATATGCGACTATTATTTTTCCAAAGTGGTAATCTGGGCTTTATTTCCCAAAGGGTATATGGACTATTATTCCCAAAGTTGTATTGGCTATTATTTCCCAAAGTGGTATAATGGACTATTATTTTCCCAAAGTGGTATATGGACTATTATTTCCCCAAAGGTGTATATGGACTATTATTTCCCAATGGGTATATGGACAGTATTTCCCAAAGTGTTATATGGACTATTATTTCCCAAAGTGGTCTATGGTTTAATTTAGTTCCCAAAGTTGTATATGGGACTAGTATTTCCCAAAGTGGTATTTGGCTTTATTTCCCCAAAGTGGATAAATGGGCTATTCTTTTCCCCCAAAGTGGTTATATGGGCTAATTATTTTCCCAAAGTGGTATATGGACTATTATTTCCCAAAGTGGTATATGGACTATTATTTCCCAAAGTGGTATATGACTATTTTTTCCCAAAGTGGTATAGGCCTATTATTTCCCAATTGGTATAATTGGCTATTACGTTCCCAAAGTGTATATGGGCTATTATTTTCCCAAGTGGTATATGGACTATTATTTCCCAAAGTGGTATTGACTATTATTTCCCAAGAAGTGTATATGGACTATTATTTCCAAAGGGTACATGACTATTATTCCCAAAGTGGTATTGGACATTATTTCCCAAAGTGGTAACTGGACGATTATTTCCCCAAAGTGTATACTGACTATTATTTCCTTCCCAAGTGGTACAGGGATATTATTTCCAAAGTGGTAATATGGACTATTATTTCCCAAAGTGGATAATGACATTATTCCCAATGTACTGGCCTATTCTTTCCCAAAGTGGGACCTGGACTATGATTTCCAAAGTGGTAAATGACATATTTCCCAAGTGGTATGACGATTATTTCCAAGTGGGTATTGGGCTATTATTTCCCAGTGGGTATATGGGCTATTATTTCCCAAAGGGTGGTATATTTCTATTTATTTCCCCAAGTGGTATCTGGGCTATTCATTTCCACCCAAAGTGTAATATGGGCTATTATTTCCCAAGTGGTATATTGACTATTATTCCCCAAAGTGGGTATATGGGCTATATTTCCCAAAGTGGTATATGACTATTATTTTCCCAAAGTGGTATAATGGGCTATTATTTCCCAAAGTGGTATAATGACATTATTTCCCAAAGTGGTATATGGGCTATTATTTCGCCAAGTGGTATATGGGCTTTATTTCCCAAGTGGTATATGGCTTTAATTTCCCAAATTGGGTATAATGGCTATTATGTCCCAAGTGGTATAATTGGACTATTATTTTCCCAAAGTGTATATGGGACTATTATTTCCCACAGTGGTAACCATGGACTATTATTTTCCCAGTGGTATATGGGCTATTTTTCCCAAAGTGGGATATGGACTAATTATTTCCCAAGTGGTATATGGGCTAGTAATTTCCCAAGGTGTATATGGACTATTCTTTTCCCAAAGGGTATGGGCCTTATTTCCCCAAGTGGTATATGGACTATTATTTCCCAACGTGGGATATGGACTATTATTTCCCAAAGTGGTATATGGCATATTTCCCAAAGGGTATATGGACTATTAATTTCCGCAATGGTATATGGACTATTTTTTCCCAGTGGTATATGGACTATTATTTCCCAAAGTGGTATATGGGCTATTATTTCCCAAAGTGGTATATGGGCTATTATTTCCAAGTTGTATATGGGGCTATTATTTCCCAAAGTGGTATATGTCTATTAGTTCCCAAAGTGGTATATGGACTATATTTCCAAATTGGTAATATGGACTTTTATTCCCAAGTGGTAAGATGGACTATATTTCCCAAGTGGTATATGCTATTATTTCCCAAAGTGGTAGATGGGCTATTATGTCCAAATTGTATATGGGCTATTATTTTCCCAAAGTGGTATATGGGCTATTATTTCCCAAAGTGGTATATGGACTATATTTTTTCCCAAAGTGGTATATGGACTATTATTTCCTATTCCCGCAAATGGTACATGGACTATTATTTCCTTCCCAAAGTGGTATAATATGGACTATTATTCCACAGTTGTATATGGGCTATTATTTCCCCAAATTGGTATCTGGCTTTATTATTTCCCAAAGTGTATATGGACTATTATTTCACGAAATGGTATATGGACTATATTTCCCAAAGTGTTATTGACTATTATTTCCCAAAGTGGTAAATATGGGCTCTTCTTTCCAAAGTGGTATATGGCTATTATTTTCCCCAAAGTGGTATATGGCATATTTCCCAAAGTGGTATATGGACAGTATTTCCCAAAGTGGTTCTGGGCTATTATTTCCCAAATGGTATGTGGGCCTAATATTTCCAAAGTGGTATATGGACTATTTTTCCCAAAGTGGTATATGGACTATTTCCCAAAGTGGTACAGGAATATTATCCAAAATGGTTAGGACTATTATTTACCAAGTGGTATATGACTATTATTTCCCAAAGTGGAGAATGGCTATTATTTCAAGTGGTATATGGACTATTAGTTCCCAAAGTGGTATATGGGCGACTAATTTCCCAAAGTGTATATGGGACTATTATTTCCCAAGTGGTATATGGGCTATTATCACCCAAAATGGTATATGGACTATTATTTCCAAAGTGGGATAGGGCATTATTTCCAAGTGGTATATGGCCTATTATTCCAAAGTGGTATATGGGCTTTATAATTCCCAAGTGGTATATGGATATTATTTCCAAAGTGGTATATGGACTATTATTTCCCAAAGTGGTAGATGGACTATTATTCCCAAAGTGGTTATAGGGCTATTATTTCCCAAAGTGGTATATGGACTATATTTCCCAAAGTGGTACATGGACTATTATTCCCCAAAGTGGTACATGGACTATTATTTCCCAAAGTGGTACATGGACTATTATTCCCAAAGTGGTATATGGACTATTATTTCCCAAAGTGGTATATGGACTATTATTTCCCAAAGTGGTATATGGATATTATTCCCAAAGTGGTATATGGACTATTATTTCCCAAAGTGGTATATGGACTATTATTTCCCAAAGTGGTATATGGACTATTATTCCCAAAGTGGTATATGGACTATTATTTCCCAAAGTGGGTATATGGACTATTATTCCCAAAGTGGTATATGGACTATTATTTCCAAAGTGGTATATGGACTATTATTTCCCAAAGTGGTATATGGACTATTATTTCCCAAAGTGGTATATGGACTATTATTTCCCAAAGTGGTATATGGACTATTATTTCCCAAAGTGGTACATGGACTATTATTTCCCAAAGTGGTACATGGACTATTATTTCCCAAAGTGGTACATGGACTATTATTTCCCAAAGTGGGTACATGGACTATTATTTCCCAAAGTGGTACATGGACTATTATTTCCAAAAGTGGTACATGGACTATTATTTCCCAAAGTGGTACATGGACTATTATTTCCCAAAGTGGTACATGGACTATTATTTCCCAAAGTGGTACATGGACTATTATTTCCCAAAGTGGTACATGGACTATTATTTCCCAAAGTGGTACATGGACTATTATTCCCAAAGTGGTACATGGACTATTATTTCCCAAAGTGGTACATGGACTATTATTTCCAAAGTGGTACATGGACTATTATTTCCCAAAGTGGTACATGGACTATTATTTCCCAAAGTGGTTACATGGACTATTATTTCCCAAAGTGGTACATGGACTATTATTTCCCAAAGTGGTATATGGACTATTATTTCCCAAAGTGGTATATGGACTATTATTTCCCAAAGTGGTATATGGACTATTATTTCCCAAAGTGGTATATGGACTATTATTCCCAAAGTGGTATATGGACTATTATTTCCCAAAGTGGTATATGGACTATTATTTGCCCAAGTGGTATATGGACTATTATTCCCAAAGTGGTATATGGACTATTATTTCCCAAAGTGGTATATGGACTATTATTTCCCAAGTGGTATATGGACTATTATTTCCCAAAGTGGTATATGGACTATTATTTCCCAAAGTGGTATATGGACTATTATTTCCCAAAGGGTATATGGACTATTATTTCCCAAAGTGGTACATGGACTATTATTTCCCAAAGTGGTACATGGACTGTTATTTCCCAAAGTGATACATGGACTGTTATTTCCCCAAAGTGGTACATGGACTATTATTTCCCAAAGTGGTACATGGACTATTATTTCCCAAAGTGGTACATGGACTATTATTTCCAAAGTGGTATATGGACTATTATTTCCCAAAGTGGTACATGGACTATTTATTTCCCAAAGTGGTACATGGACTATTATTTCCCAAAGTGGTACATGGACTATTATTTCCCAAAGTGGTACATGGACTATTATTTCCCAAAGTGGTACATGGACTATTATTTCCCAAAGTGGTACATGGACATTATTTCCCAAAGTGGTACATGGACTATTATTTCCCAAAGTGCTACATGGACTATTATTTCCCAAAGTGGTACATGGACTATTATTTCCCAAAGTGGTACATGGACTATTATTTCCCAAAGTGGTACATGGACTATTATTTCCCAAAGTGGTATATGGACTATTATTCCCAAAGTGGTATATGGACTATTATTTCCCAAAGTGGTATATGGACTATTATTTCCCAAAGTGGTATATGGACTATTATTTCCCAAAGTGGTACATGGACTATTATTTCCCAAAGTGGTACATGGACTATTATTTCCCAAAGTGGTACATGGACTATTATGTCCCAAAGTGGTATATGGACTATTATTTCCCAAAGTGGTACATGGACTATTATTTCCCAAAGTGGTACAGGGGACTATTATTTCCCAAAGTGGTACACGGACTATTATTTCCCAAAGGTGGTACATGGAATATTATTTCCCAAAGTGGTACATGGACTATTATTTCCCAAAGTGGTACATGGACTATTATTTCCCATAAGTGGTACATGGAATATTATTTTTTTTTTTTTTCCCAAAGTGGTACATGGACTATTATTTCCCAAAGTGGTACATGGACTATTATTTCCCAAAGTGGTACATGGACTATTATTTCCCAAAGTGGTACATGGACTATTATTTCCCAAAGTGGTATATGGACTATTATTTCCCCAAAGTGGTATATGGACTATTATTTCCCAAAGTGGTATATGGACTATTATTTCCCAAAGTGGTACATGGACTATTATTTCCCAAAGTGGTACATGGACTATTATTTCCCAAAGTGGTACATGGACTATTATTTCCCAAATGGTATATGGACTATTATTTCCCAAAGTGGTATATGGACTATTATTTCCCAAAGTGGTACATGGACTATTATTTCCAAAGTGGTACATGGACTATTATTTCCCAAAGTGGTACATGGACTATTATTTCCCAAAGTGGTACATGGACTATTATTTCCCAAAGTGGTACATGGACTATTATTTCCCAAAGTGGTACATGGACTATTATTTCCCAAAGTGGTACATGGACTATTATTTCCCAAAGTGGTACATGGACTATTATTTCCCAAAGTGGTACATGGACTATTATTTCCCAAAGTGGTATATGGGCTATTATTTCCCAAAGTGGTATATGGACTATTATTTCCCAAAGTGGTATATGGACTATTATTTCCCAAAGTGGTATATGGACTATTATTTCCCAAAGTGGTATATGGACTATTATTTCCCAAAGTGGTATATGGACTATTATTTCCCAATGTGGTATATGGACTATTATTTCCCAAAGTGGTATATGGACTATTATTTCCCAAAGTGGTATATGGACTATTATTTCCCAAAGTGGTATATGGACTATTATTTCCCAAAGTGGTATATGGACTATTATTTCCCAAAGTGGTATATGGACTATTATTTTCCAAAGTGGTATATGGGCTATTATTTCCCAAAGTGGTATATGGACTATTATTTCCCAAAGTGGTATATGGACTATTATTTCCCAAAGTGGTATATGGACTATTATTTCCCAAAGTGGTATATGGACTATTATTTCCCAAAGTGGTATATGGACTATTATTTCCCAAAGTGGTATATGGGCTATTATTTCCCAAAGTGGTATATGGGCTATTATTTCCCAAAGTGGTATATGGGCTATTATTTCCCAAAGTGGTATATGGACTATTATTTCCCAAAGTGGTATATGGACTATTATTTCCCAAAGTGGTATATGGACTATTATTTCCCAAAGTGGTATATGGACTATTATTTCCCAAAGTGGTATATGGACTATTATTTCCCAAAGTGGTATATGGACTATTATTTCCCAAAGTGGTATATGGACTATTATTTCCCAAAGTGGTACATGGGCTATTATTTCCCAAAGTGGTACATGGACTATTATTTCCCAAAGTGGTACATGGACTATTATTTCCCAAAGTGGTACATGGGCTATTATTTCCCAAAGTGGTACATGGATTATTATTTCCCAAAGTGGTACATGGGCTATTATTTCCCAAAGTGGTACATGGGCTATTATTTCCCAAAGTGGTATATGGACTATTATTTCCCAAAGTGGTATATGGGCTATTATTTCCCAAAGTGGTATATGGACTATTATTTCCCAAAGTGGTATATGGACTATTATTTCCCAAAGTGGTATATGGACTATTATTTCCCAAAGTGGTATATGGACTATTATTTCCCAAAGTGGTATATGGACTATTATTTCCCAAAGTGGTATATGGACTATTATTTCCCAAAGTGGTATATGGTTTATTATTTCCCAAAGTGGTATATGGACTATTATTTCCCAAAGTGGTATATGGGCTATTATTTCCCAAAGTGGTATATGGGCTATTATTTCCCAAAGTGGTATATGGGCTATTATTTCCCAAAGTGGTATATGGACTATTATTTCCCAAAGTGGTATATGGACTATTATTTCCCAAAGTGGTATATGGACTATTTTTTCCCAAAGTGGTATATGGACTATTATTTCCCAAAGTGGTATATTGGCTATTATTTCCCAAAGTGGTATATGGGCTATTATTTCCCAAAGTGGTATATGGACTATTATTTCCCAAAGTGGTATATGGACTATTATTTCCCAAAGTGGTATATGGACTATTATTTCCCAAAGTGGTACATGGACTATTATTTCCCAAAGTGGTATATGGACTATTATTTCCCAAAGTGGTACATGGACTATTATTTCCCAAAGTGGTATATGGACTATTATTTCCCAAAGTGGTACATGGACTATTATTTCCCAAAGTGGTATATGGACTATTATTTCCCAAAGTGGTATATGGACTATTATTTCCCAAAGTGGTACATGGACTATTATTTCCCAAAGTGGTACATGGACTATTATTTCCCAAAGTGGTACATGGACTATTATTTCCCAAAGTGGTATATGGACTATTATTTCCCAAAGTGGTATATGGGCTATTATTTCCCAAAGTGGTATATGGGCTATTATTTCCCAAAGTGGTATATGGGCTATTATTTCCCAAAGTGGTATATGGACTATTATTTCCCAAAGTGGTATATGGGCTATTATTTCCCAAAGTGGTATATGGACTATTATTTCCCAAAGTGGTATATGGGCTATTATTTCCCAAAGTGGTATATGGACTATTATTTCCCAAGTGGTATATGGGCTATTATTTCCCAAAGTGGTATATGGACTATTATTTCCCAAAGTGGTATATGGGCTATTATTTCCCAAAGTGGTATATGGGCTATTATTTCCCAAAGTGGTATATGGGCTATTATTTCCCAAAGTGGTATATGGACTATTATTTCCCAAAGTGGTATATGGACTATTATTTCCCAAAGTGGTATATGGACTATTATTTCCCAAAGTGGTACATGGACTATTATTTCCCAAAGTGGTATATGGGCTATTATTTCCCAAAGTGGTATATGGACTATTATTTCCCAAAGTGGTATATGGGCTATTATTTCCCAAAGTGGTATATGGACTATTATTTCCCAAAGTGGTATATGGGCTATTATTTCCCAAAGTGGTATATGGACTATTATTTCCCAAAGTGGTATATGGACTATTATTTCCCAAAGTGGTATATGGGCTATTATTTCCCAAAGTGGTATATGGACTATTATTTCCCAAAGTGGTATATGGACTATTATTTCCCAAAGTGGTATATGGACTATTATTTCCCAAAGTGGTATATGGGCTATTATTTCCCAAAGTGGTATATGGGCTATTATTTCCCAAAGTGGTATATGGGCTATTATTTCCCAAAGTGGTATATGGGCTATTATTTCCCAAAGTGGTATATGGACTATTATTTCCCAAAGTGGTATATGGACTATTATTTCCCAAAGTGGTATATGGACTATTATTTCCCAAAGTGGTATATGGGCTATTATTTCCCAAAGTGGTATATGGGCTATTATTTCCCAAAGTGGTATATGGGCTATTATTTCCCAAAGTGGTATATGGGCTATTATTTCCCAAAGTGGTATATGGACTATTATTTCCCAAAGTGGTATATGGACTATTATTTCCCAAAGTGGTACATGGACTATTATTTCCCAAAGTGGTATATGGACTATTATTTCCCAAAGTGGTATATGGGCTATTATTTCCCAAAGTGGTATATGGGCTATTATTTCCCAAAGTGTATATGGACTATTATTTCCCAAAGTGGTATATGGACTATTATTTCCCAAAGTGGTATATGGACTATTATTTCCCAAAGTGGTATATGGGCTATTATTTCCCAAAGTGGTATATGGGCTATTATTTCCCAAAGTGGTATATGGGCTATTATTTCCCAAAGTGGTATATGGACTATTATTTCCCAAAGTGGTATATGGGCTATTATTTCCCAAAGTGGTATATGGGCTATTATTTCCCAAAGTGGTATATGGACTATTATTTCCCAAAGTGGTATATGGACTATTATTTCCCAAAGTGGTACATGGACTATTATTTCCCAAAGTGGTATATGGACTATTATTTCCCAAAGTGGTATATGGACTATTATTTCCCAAAGTGGTATATGGGCTATTATTTCCCAAAGTGGTATATGGACTATTATTTCCCAAAGTGGTATATGGGCTATTATTTCCCAAAGTGGTATATGGACTATTATTTCCCAAAGTGGTATATGGGCTATTATTTCCAAAGTGGTATATGGACTATTATTTCCCAAAGTGGTATATGGGCTATTATTTCCCAAAGTGGTATATGGACTATTATTTCCCAAAGTGGTATATGGGCTATTATTTCCCAAAGTGGTATATGGACTATTATTTCCCAAAGTGGTATATGGACTATTATTTCCCAAAGTGGTATATGGACTATTATTTCCCAAAGTGGTATATGGGCTATTATTTCCCAAAGTGGTATATGGACTATTATTTCCCAAAGTGGTACATGGACTATTATTTCCCAAAGTGGTATATGGACTATTATTTCCCAAAGTGGTACATGGACTATTATTTCCCAAAGTGGTATATGGACTATTATTTCCCAAAGTGGTACATGGACTATTATTTCCCGAAATGGTATATGGGCTATTACATAGATTTTAAAGTGCTTACATTCCAAAATATTATATAATATGAACAAAACCATACGTAACAAATAATTCTTTATTTTAATTAAAAATTCCTACTCGACGCAGAAGCGTTAGTTGTTCTCTAAGTTGCCTTTATTTTGTATTGTATAGTGACCAAAATGTGTTAAAACATAAAACTCAAGACATATATTTTGTAACTTATATATATATATATATATATATATCGGCTGCGGTGGACTAGTGGTTATGCTCCTTGCCTCTGGTCGCGGGATCAAACCCGGCCGGGGTCGATGATTTTTTTAGGATGGAAAAATCCAAGGAGAAAGTCCTCCGGGAGGGACTTTAAGCCGTGGGTCCCGAGTCTGAAGATTTTCAGGCTCGCTCGTAAAAGATCCTTAAGCCTGAATGAAAAGGCCTCTAAGCAAAATTTACCGAATATTTCCGTCCTAGTACTACCTTGGTTTCGTAGATGTCAGTATTAGGCGGAACGCTGACCACGGACCACTCAAATGACATCTATACGAAACAAGTGTAACTAAATTAGTATGGTTCAAATTATTCCCTGTAGGGGAGACCGCCTAAATCTCTGGTAAGGGAAACATGGGCTTATAAGAAGAAGACTATATATATATATATATATATATACATATAATGAATTATCATGATCAGGTAAGTGTTTTTGTACTATTACTTTGTGTTTAGTTACCAATGTATTCACCTACGAGATGTCAAACAGAATTCATCATATTATTTCTTGTAATAAACACTACCGGTACATACAATTAGATGTGATAACGATACTTTACAAGACTGAATAATCTAATCTTTAGATATCAAAACCCTGTCTGCATATGTTTGTGACTTCTAAACTCCGCAAGCGATCATCATACAAATTTGTACTTACATGTATTCAAGTACGCTGAGTTTAGCCACTACATATTATGTTCTAAAAATTAGATGTAGGAGTTTACCTGAACCGAACATTTATAAATTATATTTCATTTACATAGGCGTAGAAGCGCACTCCGGCCATTATCAAGTTGAATATTAAAAATATGTCAGCGATAGGAAGCGTTGTAAATAAATATTTAAAAACACCTAAGTAATGAAGCTGCAGAGTTTAATAAGAAGCGTATTTTTCTAATATTATTTGTGTAATGAATCTATTCAAACTTACCTAACTTCCATATCCCAAAACCTGAGCTATTATTTTCCAATAGCTCACGGCACTACAGAAACAAAATGAAATTTTAAACCGTCCATTCGTTGCTACGTTACAATGCAACACTACTCCAACGCTACATCGATCAAAACTCCATTCAAGCGTAACATTTGGATTTTTTCATTATTGGACAAGAAAAGACATCGTGCCACATGTCCTGCTCATTGTAGTCTACGAGACTTAATTTTTCTTATTATATCTGGTTTCCCATCTAGCTGATAGTTACGTAGTCTTCGCCATTTCCCTGTCTACCATATTGGCGTCTGCTTTAAAAAATTTAAAAAAAAAGTCCATATTTTTCTCAATTTCGATCACACCTTGGGCATGGAATCTACTAGTCTCTGTTCTCATCCCATTTATAAGTTAATCCTGAGTGTGGCTTCCTTCGGGAGTCGTTCAGAGCGTTTCTAGATCCGAAACGTGCCCTATTTTAGGAGGTTTGTATACAATACATAAGAGACTTTTTTTAGACTGGCTTGAATTTCTACGAATAGGAACTCGAGGCGGGCGGAATATACAGAAGCGGACTGGATTAACCCATTCGCTTGAGATTTAAATTTACGACATTTTCCCAGAAACCGGATTTAAGTTACCGTAAATTATATTGTATATTTTCAGACATTCAAAACAAACAAAAGATAACGATACCTGAGATCACAATAATCGTGAAGGCAAAAACACATTAATCCACTATTTATAAATGGTAAAAAAAGATTACACTGCCAAGGGATGTACAAAATATTGCAAAATATGAAACACAGAGTTAAGCGACTGTACCTCGTCTTCTGAGTTAGAAGCCCATTTAACTGAACTGATTACTCGATACTTTTTATTTCAAGATATATTAATTCCTTTGTTCAAATGCCTATAATTCAGCAGTCCTTATGAACGATTAATTAAAATCCAAAATTCTTTAAACGTCTAAGATAATGTGTTTCACTTGTGTTTGCCAAGTTAAATTTGCATCTAGATGTAGTCCAGATCTATTACTGAAGAAGAATAAGGGATAATGATATTATTTATAGTAATGTTTGGAAGTGTAGATATGTCAAAGGTTGTAAGCAGTCTTTGTTGCCCCATTAGAATTACTTGTGACTTGTTAGGATTTGGATTTAGACTGATACCTGAAGACCAGTTAAAGATGGATATGAGATCGTCATTCATTTTCGTCAAGCTGTTATAGAGAAAATGAGGAGGTGAATGTAGGTAAATTTGGAGATCATCAGCATAGAGGTGCTAACGGCAGTGCTTTAGTACAGTTGGCAAGTCATTTATGTAGATTGAGTAAAGAAGAGTTCTGAGAACGCTACCCTGGGAGACTCCCACCTGCACATTGCGCCAAGACGAAGATCTAGAGTTTAGTGAAACGTATTGTTGACGTCAGTGAGTCGAACCAGGATA
Source organism: Diploptera punctata (assembly GCA_030220185.1). NCBI lineage: Eukaryota > Metazoa > Arthropoda > Insecta > Blattodea > Blaberidae > Diploptera > Diploptera punctata. The sequence continues at coordinate 13,708 of JASPKZ010006469.1, forward strand.
CAGCGCTGTCAGACAAGTGTAGGTGCTTGAGCTTTATCATAAATAAGTCGTGATCTACTGTGTCGAAAGCTTTGCTGAAGTCAAGTAAAGTTAAAGGAGTCAATTCACGTCTGTCCATGCCTTCATGAATATCTTCAGTAATGTTTAACAAAGCTGTGGTTGTGTTATGAGTAGATCTAAAGCCGGAATGAAAAGGATCAAGGAGGTGATTTGCTTAGAGATATTGAATCATTTGCTTATGTGCAATATGTTCCAGGGCTTTAGATAATGTCGGAAGTCATTACAGTTAGTATATATACTTATTTTAGGTATAGGCCGAACCCCAGACTGTTTCCATACAGTAGAGAAGATAGAAGTTATAAGGGAAGCATTAAAAATATGAGTCACTGTGGGTAGTATAATGTCAATGATTTTACTTAGCATTAACATGCTGATGTCATCTGTTCCTTGTGCATTGGATTTAATCCGCTTGAGTGTTTTTTAATGTCTACAGGTGATATGTCGTAAAAGTAAAATTTATATTTTCCTATATGGGGGATGTGGATATGCCTTTAAGAATGTCTAATTTAGTCTTGTTGTCCGGAGGTGTCAAGGGTATTGAGGTAAAATGTTCATTTAAATCATCTACAAAAATGTCTATAGAGTCAGTTGGGGGATTCAACTGTCCAAGTCCCATTGTACGGAGATTTCGCCAAGTGTCCAGCGCACTTATTTCAGGTCCGATTATACTGTGGGCGAGTCGTAGTTTGACATTGCGTATAGGTTGTGTAGTTGTGTTTCTAAGTTGTTTGTACAGTTGCCAGTTCTCGTCATTTTTGTATCGTCTGCATGTGCGGTATGCTTTGTCTCGTTTTGACATAAGTTCACGTATTGAGTTATTCATCCAGGGTGCAGGTGGCGGGTAAATCGTTGGGTTTTTACTGGTGCATGTCTGTCATATAGTTGTAGTATCAGTGTATTAAATGTCTACTTTTTTATCAACTGATCTAAGATTCCATATTGTGTAGCAAGATAGTTCCAAAGCGTCTGATTTTAGTTTAGTCTCGTCTATGTTTTGTAAATTTCCGTACGTAATCAATTTAGAGTGTCTTTTATGGCATTAGAGTGAGTATTCTACGAATATAATGTCATGAGCAGATATGCCGGGAGCAGGAATTTGTCTATATGTCAGTACTTTCTGTGGATGTGTAGTCACTATTATGTCCAGTAGAGTGTCGATAATAGCAATGTGATGTGTGGCAGAGAGAGGAACAATGGTCATATTAAAGCTTTGGAACATATTTTTAAGTTGTATGGCTGGTGAGTCAGTCTGAAGAAGATTTGTATTAAAATCGCCTGCGACTCTAACGTATTCATAATGAGGCAATGAGTCGTTCAGAGCGTTTTCTAGATCCGAAACGTGCCCTATTTTAGGAGGTTTGTATACAATACATAAGAGACTTTTTTTAGACTGGCTTGAATTTCTACGAATAGGAACTCGAGGCGGGCGGAATATACAGAAGCGGACTGGATTAACCCATTCGCTTGAGATTTAAATTTACGACATTTTCCCAGAAACCGGATTTAAGTTACCGTAAATTATATTGTATATTTTCAGACATTCAAAACAAACAAAAGATAACGATACCTGAGATCACAATAATCGTGAAGGCAAAAACACATTAATCCACTATTTATAAATGGTAAAAAAAGATTACACTGCCAAGGGATGTACAAAATATTGCAAAATATGAAACACAGAGTTAAGCGACTGTACCTCGTCTTCTGAGTTAGAAGCCCATTTAACTGCCGACGAGTGTACCTCGTCTTTTGAGGCGAATGGGTTAATAAATATGAAAATCATATAAAACTTCAAGTTTTATTTTTATTTTCATTTAATTAACATAATAATGACACTTATTGCATGAATTAAAAACTTTTGAAAACACTGAACTGATTACTCGATACTTTTTATTTCAAGATATATTAATTCCTTTGTTCAAATGCCTATAATTCAGCAGTCCTTATGAACGATTAATTAAAATCCAAAATCAACATTAATTATTTAATAACGGTTTTATTAATAATTGTAACATTTCATCTGCACCTGGTTTATCTTTATACATACATTCTTCTTCTTCTTCTTCTTCTTCTTCTTCTACTTCTTCTATGCATGAAAGCTGGCAGCTTGTTGCGTGTTCATTCACTACAGGTTCGGGAAATGGTGACGTCCTTCCATCGTAGTTGTGGTCTTCCTAAATGTCTTTTCTGCTGAGGTGTCCAATCACGCACTTTCTTCACTAGTCTAGTTCTCCATTCTATCTATGTGATCGTTCCAATGTAGTCTTCTATCGTTTATCCAGAGCTTTATAGGTTCAATTTCACATTCTTCTCTAATAACACACACACACACACACACACACATAGCCTATATATATATATATATATATATATATAAAAAAAGAAAGATAAATGTTTGAATTGGATTTGCCTAGTAGTGTAATGGATAACATGCTGGGGTACTAACTCAGAAGTCCGGGTTCAAATCCCGTTCAGGCATTTATTTTTCTTATCATGTCATATATATATATATATATATATATATATATATATATATATATATATATATTCTATTCTATAGTAATTCTGCCGAGAGCAGGTCTTTCACTGCAATCATAGCATTTTCATGCTATGCTTTGCAGCTTTACCAAGGGATAATAGGTGTGGTAGCTTCCCGTTGCTTTCACACCGGTGAAGGATGGTGATGATAACAATAAGGATGATGATGATGGCGGGATGATTTTCGGAGACTGTTGGGCCCTAAGCTTCCTGATATTTGTCATACAGGTGAGGAAAAACCACGAAAAAACCTCACCCAGGAGCCTGTCCCGACCGGGAATCGAACACCGGCCCGCTGCATGACAAGGCAGCACGCCACCTCGAGACCATAGCGGTGGACATATATATATATATATGGTATGATAAGAAAAATAAATCTCTGGACGGGATTCGAACCCGGATCTCTGAGTCTGTACCTCAGTGTGATATCCATTACACCACCAGGCGAATCCAATTCAAAATTTATCTTTCTTATATATGTATTATATTCTCCATTATTACTAGATGTCGCGAGAACTCGGTCTTCACTGCCATTTAGTAGCTGTCTATAACAAGTAAGCAAATTAAAGAGAACATTTTTATTTTATAGCAGTGACGCTTTATCGATGTTATAATTAAATGTTTAACATTGAGCAATGCAAGCTTAATATGGTATGATAAGAAAAATAAATGCTTGGACGGGATTCGAACCCGGATCTCTGAGTCTGTACCTCAGTATGATATCCATTACAACACCAGGCGATATATATATATATATATGTTACTGACAATAAGTAAATACGGGAAATTCCTTAAATGGGCGGTCATTAACGACATTGTTCACTTAGGTTGGGCATAACGTTAATACTAACTTTGCCCATTTTATGGCCCTAACTTCCCCACTAAGGTAGGTCAAGTTAGCGTGATAAAATGGGTAAATTAGTGTTAGATGGGCACGTTAGTGTTAACGTTATTATCCATCCAAAGTGAACAATATCATTAATGGCCTCCCTTTTACTACAGTCCCCATATTTGTTTCATTTTCCGTAAAATATACACATTAAAAAGTTTTGTTTCACTATATCGGACTCGTCACTTTTACTGATCAGCTTTTTATAAGAAGAAGAATTGAAAGACCAGTAATGAGACGGTTAGATGAGGTAGAAAAGATCTCAAGTCTCTCCAAGCAGGCATACGAAAGAGAAAACTCAGGGTACAACTATGGAAAATAATCATTTGGATGATCTTGTTCTAAAAAGGTTGGAACCATATGACGTTGAGTGCTTATATTGCACAAATAAAATAGCCCCTTAGATTATTCACTGGTGTCGGTAATCCGTACAAAGATGTAAAAAAATAACTTGTATTCAAAAAGATGGATCATTTGAATTAGACATCGAAAATAAAATAATAGAGACAAAAAAATGTATTGGCATATTAAATTATATTTTATGGGGTAGGAATATAATCAAGAGGACTAAATTATTAATATATAACACAATTGTGAAGAGTATTTTATTATATGGTGCGGAAATATGGACTTTGAAGAAAAAACACAGAAATAAATTATTAGTCATAAGTAATGCCACGGTTGATTTCCAAATTTTCTAGATAAATTAGAAATCACTCGTGGCATTTGTTAGGACTATTTAACGAATCAAATTAAGCTGTATACTGACAAATCATTATTTAACTATAGTTATTTTAAAATATTTATATATTTAATTTAAACGGCGATGTTTGAAAACAAATGAGAAATGATTGGTACGCTTAATTTGCTTCTTTTGTTCATTACTGCAACCAGATCATAATATTATTTATTGCCAAAAGATTGCAATGTTGTAAGAATGCACACTAGTGGAGAAATTTATATCCAACGTTATAGGTATTAATTAATTTCTGATGTCCTATGATGTAAATATGTCAATTATATTTTTCTGCGTCATTTCCTGGAAAATAATTCGTTTAAGAAAGTGCAAACAGTGTTTTTTTTGTGGTATAATGAATTGTTACACATGCTTTTATATTATCGCTTTCTGTTGACATTCATGCCCTATATATATACAATCTGATAGCTGTATTTCTTAGAAACTCAGTCACTGCAAAATAATGCTATGACCTATTCAGAAAGTTAAAAAGGAGGTGCGTTCTTTATTATGATAAACTTTAGTTGGTACATTTTAGGCGAAACACGACAGTGATTGGTTGTAAATAAAAATATTTGAAATGTGATTCGTCATTGACTCCCATTTGGGCATGAGTTAGTCACAGAAATTGACTTTTTAAGAAGAACGGCAGGAATTTCAAAATTAGACAAAGTAAAAAATAATTCAATAAATGAAACAATGAATGTAGAAAAGGATATTGCACAAGATATTGAAGAGATCCAACTAAGGTGATATGGACATATAATGAGAAGAAGGGACACACAAACAAATAAGTTTTGAAGTGGATACTTCCTGGAAAAGGGAAACGTGGTAGACCAAAGCCACCATGGATAAAGGGAATTCAAGACAACATGAAGAAGAGAAATATGACAGAAGCAGACATACAAGATCGTGAAAAGAGTGGAATAAACCTGTGTAAATAACAGAAACAATCCTGAATAAAAATATATTATTACTATTATTATTATTATTATTATTATTATTATTATTATTATCATTATTAGTATTATTATTATCATTATTAGTATTATTATTATTATCATTATTAGTATTATTATTATTATCATTATTAGTATTATTATTATCATTATTAGTATTATTATTATTATCATTATTAGTATTATTTTTATTATTATTATTATTATTAATATTATTTTTATTATTATGTTGTCTTAATGTTTCACATCTTTCTGCTCCAATTAATATATCATAATTCTCCTCGACACCTGTCATTCCAATCTCCATCGTACAATCATTTTTCCCTTATGCTGCTCAAAATACCATCAATCTACGTTTTTGTGGCCGTCCAATTTTTCTTCTAATAAGTGGCACCCATTATATTCGTCTTCTCGGAATCTTGTATTTTTACATGACCATACAATATTTCTCTTTATCTACAATTGGAGTTTGATCATTATTTTTTTATTTAATTATACCGCTTCTTATTTTATCTCTTCTAGAAATTCCAGCTGATCATCTCCAAAATCCATTTCTACATAATTTAATGTACTTATTGTACTAGATTTGAATCCCTATTGTTTCTGCTATTTTATTATTATCATCGTATTTTTACTGTTTATAAATCCTTATCTTATATCGTCCTAAGCAGTTTCTAATTAGAGAATAAAATTGGTCTGCGCATGTTATCTTCAGAATTATATTAAAATAAATAATAAATATTTTACGAAGAATTAATTAATGCAAGTATTCAAACTAGTGTTTTTGTACTTTCGTGAGTCGCATAATAACATACCCCAGTTGAACAAACGTAAACATAAAACTTTTTTTATTCTTAAGACTTCTTCTTAAAACAAGACTTTTTATCGCGAATATTTGGAAATTCTTTGTGTGTTGTTTGGAATGACGGTTTGAGTTAGACTTATAATAACAAGTGATAAGTTCCTCAGGGAGCCATTCAGAGAAGTAAAACAACATACGACGTGAAGAGTGTTAATTATATAAACCCTGGGATGTGTACGTGAACAAAGTAGCTACGTGTTGTTGTGAATCGCTCTTAATTGTGTTTAGCAACTTCTTCTCAGCCCTTGACGCCTTGTCTACTAACTGCCCCACAATGTAATCAACATATAAATTTCCGTCATGTCAGAACGTATGTCCAGACTGGAATAACTCCGGCGAAGCAGTTGTGCACTTTCCACATGCTAGAGCTTCATTTCATTTATGTATATTCATTCGTACCCAGTGTTTCAGCCCAAGAATTGTTACAGTTTAATCATTCAATTGGCAAAATGACCTACCAAGTACATTAGTTTATATTTCTAATAATACAAAAACGAACGAGTAGAAATTAATTAAACTTAAGCAAAATTACACAAAATGCAATGAAAACTTAGTTTTAATTGATTTTGCTCTCACTTCAGTCCGACATATTTAAATAACTGGTACGAGAAATTGATGTTTGGCCAATGTAAAGGTCAAAAACATTATGATTAAATACTAGTATAAACTAATTTATTTTTATAAGAAATTTATCTAGCAATAAAACATAAAATCAATAGCCCGACGGACCAAAAAGGTCCTTGGTCACTCAATCGCTGTTTGCCTTATATTTACATGTGCCATATTCAGAAAGTAACGATCATCCAAAAAGTATAGGGGTGACATTTTGTCAGAGTAACAGAGTCCCCCAGCCCGGTTATCTTAATCAGGAATCGCTACTTATTAAATATCTATCCAAACTCCTTAGGACGCAGAGTATTCACTGGTTCCATTCTGGCCAAAATTCCACGAGAAAAAAAATTCTCCCACCTAAATTCGAACCTGAGAGAACAGTTGACAGGTAAATGAAAAAGGGTACATAACAATGAGCTATAAAGTTTATTTATGAATCCATATATATATAAACAGTTAAATCTCGTAGCTTTCAATGAGTAAGATATGCGGTACGAACTCGGAATGAAAGAGAGACATGTAAACTCTGTACGAGAACCAGAAGGAAATCTCCCAGTAGTTAGGCCAAACTGGAGGTGAGAGAATAACAATAACCGTGATTTGAGGGACGTCAATTATACAGGGAGTGATTGGAAGCTCAGGATAGGGAAATATGAAGAACTTATGTCAGCGCTGCCATGAACCTAGGGTTCGATAGTCCCAGTGAATTAGTAAGTTATTTAGTTAGCCTCAAAGCAGCACATGACCTTTAGCTTTGCCCAAAGGCCACTATTCCTTAGACTACTCGGATATGACGCAGTACAATATTAAACTGATATCTTATGTAATTTTCTTATCGTTCCAAGATATAAGCTTATAAACTGAGATAAGACTGCGGATAATGAAACTAATACAAAGCGTGTCATAGTGCTATGTACTACCCATAATCAAAAACCCATTTCTAGCCGTCCGCACGAAACCAATTGTCAAGTTACAACATATTAAATATTCTTAAAAATTGACACTGATATCAAACAATTATTTATTACTAAACTAAAATTTACAGTCATCTGAAATATAAATTAGGAGAGCCCTGAAAGAGATCAATAACAGAATAACTCCAGGTAGAGATCATATACATCCAGAAGCATTAAAGACATCAGTAAAAAGATTACATCCAATTATAAGAATGATACGGGAAAAATAAATCATCCATAAAAGATTGGAAGGAAAGTTTAATGGTGAAATTACCCAAAAAGCGACACTTCTAAATGTCATAATTGGAGATGAATAATGTTGCCTTCTATACCAAGTAAAACACTTACTAGGATTATTCTAAATAGAATAGAACAATTTTAGATACAATTTTATGAAAATAATAAGCAGGTTTTCGTAAACAAAGAAGTTCATTGATTTGATAAAAACACTCAGGTTAATATTAGAACAAAATATAGAGTGGCGTAGCACTTTATATGTAACATTTATTGACTTTAAAAGGCTTTTGACTCAATTAAGAGAGGTTATTTGGAAAGCCCTAAAAGAATACAAAATTCCAATGAATATAATAAATATAATTAAAACATTTTATGGCTGATATGGATCCCGGGTGATACATGAAGGACGAGTAACTGATCATTTTACAACTACAACAGAGGTTAGACAAGGTTCTATATTCTCTCCAATTTTGTTTCTTTTAAGTAGCTACTGGAGAGTTCGATGACTAAAGTTATGAAAAGAAGAAAAATAGGAATTCAGTGGAATATGTCAGAAAGGCATTACTTTTAAATTCATATTAAAGCACTGTTGAGGTTATGTAATAAGATATTAAATATAAAATTGGTACCTGGTAAATCAGTCGTCCTCTACTAAATTATTAAACTTCATCAAGTATGTCAGAAAGGTTATAAGACCTTAACTTTGCAGATGACATCTGACTTCTTGCGTCAAAAAATTACGCAATATGGAAACTATGACAGAAAGATTAAATTGTGAAGCAACAAATGTAGGACTTAAAATAAACGCCCTAAAAACGAAAGAAATAATCAATCCTAGCACAAACACAACACTAAAAATAAATGAACAACAAATAAGTGAAATTCAAGATTTTACTAATCTTGGGAGTACAATTAGTATAAATGGAGGTGTTTTAGAAGACATCCAGAATCATATTAAAAAAAAGGAAACGGTGTATTTGTTCACCTGTACACAGTGTGGAAGAATAAAAATATTTCAATCAAAACAAAGATCCAACTATTTAACACAAATGTAAAATCAGTTTTACTCTACGAATGTGAAACATGGAAGACGACCAAATAAATAACTAACTAGCTCCGCATGTTTGTGAATATGTGATATTAAATGTGAGATGACCTGTTATATTCTCAATCCAATAGCTATGGCACAAAACTGAGTAAGCACCTATCGAAACAAATAAAGGAAAAAAAAAATAGTATTGGATTGGGCATACTCTGCGTAAACCTCAAAATGCAATACATAGATGCGCACTGGACTGAAATCCTCGAGGTTCAAGGAGGAGAGCGAGGCCATAAATAACTTGGTAGAAGACTTTTGAAGGGGAATTACGTGAAATGGGAAAACTTGGTTGGGGTGAAGGGGTTGGTAGATGATAAAGTTAAATAGTGAAATTTCATTGCGGCTCTATGTTCCAGCTAGGAGCGAAAGGAAATGATAAATATAATTAGCGTACATAATTTTATTGGTGTGAGACAAGGTTGTCCTCTCTCTTTAACATTCTTTGCGATCGTTATCGATGAAGTAATATGTTACTGGAACAAGAAATATAAATTTGGAATAAGAATATCAGAAAATACAAAATTGCATTTTTTGCAGATGAACAAATAACAATTGCAAATTCAGAAGATAATCTGCAGAGAGGTCTGTATGAACTTAACAAAATTACAGAAGAATATGGATTGAAGATATCTACAGAGAAAACAAAAAATATGGTATTTCAAGGTGTATATCCTGATAAATAAAGTTGTACTTGGAAATAAAATTTAGAGCAGGTGGCTAATTTTATGTATCTAGGATGCAATGCTCATATGAATAAGAAAGTAATGTAAATGCAAAAATATCAATTTTTAAAGGATTTTAGGTTTAATAAAATCTATCTTAAGTCACAGTTAGCCCAGAAATATTCAAGACTAAAAGTGTATAAGACACTGGCTCTTCCAACTCTCTTATATGGTAGTGAAATATGGACATTGAAACAGATACCTTCGGAGGACTGGAGGATACACACTTATTAGATCATAAAATATGAAGACATCTTGGAATAATTACACATGGAACCTTTAGAAAACAAAATTTGTGATTATAAGTCAAGATGAATGCAACTTGTACATCGAATGGAAGATCGCAAATATCCAAACACATGTTAAGATATCAACCTGCACTATTGGATGGTGTTTCTATTAAGGCCGAAACAGGTCAACAAATGACCTAAATCGTGTACCGACTATGATGATGATGATTTTATTTTTAATTTTAATATCTGCTCCTGCAATGCGGAATTCTCTCACAGAACAAGTTTCTTTCTGTATTTTTTTTCTCATAGAGGTCTCTTTCAAGTAATATATTTACAGTTTATCTACCTACATAGATGAATGCTAAGGATTTATGAGAAAATGTCTCAAAAGACTGATAACACATTCAAACGCTAAGGCAAATAACCATGGAAGTATTATTGAGTTAGGGACTGCAAAAGCTGGAAACATTGCTCCAACATCCAGAACAATAGACTATTGCACAAGTATTGTGATCAATGTATTTTTTGTGAATTATCGTTACGGATAATGTAATCATTTCGGGTGGATAACGGTATCGGATTTTTATTGGCATTAAGTTGTTTAGATGCATCTCCAAGCAGAGCATACAGTTTCTACTGTACGTTTCACGCGAACATCTTCGTGTTTCTAACCAGTCCTCCCATCTTACTCTGAATAAACGAGTACGTTAAGGGACAAACTATTAAACATTAATATTAAGCAATTCCATGTGTGACTGACTGACATTTACACTACACTTTTGCTGCAAAATTCTTGCATAAATAATACAATTGGTTGAAATTAGAAGTTTTATCTACATGAAATGGGTGCGGAAACGTATGTGATTAAGACTGTGTCTAAACAGACAACTTCTGAAGAAGAACATTGTTATTTATTACCTATCAAAGTATGTGTGACTGACTGAAAAAAAAAGTCAACTCATCAAGCAGCTTAACATGGTCAAATACATCATTCTCTGAAATGTCATTCCCAATTCAGTTTTACAAAACCGTTTGGAGGGCACATTTCAATTTACATTCTAAATAAATAAGAATCCTAAACCACAATGAAGACCGTAGTTATGACCTAATATGTTATGTGTGGCTGGCTGACTTCATTCTGTGACTGACTGACATATCTGAATTTTATTTAGAATTAAAAAATGCAAATAGTATACCAATATAACGAAACTATGAAACTATATAAAAGCTTCGATAACAAAGATTAATAATTAACTACAAATACTTCACCAATTCTACAAAAAATGTTAAATTTAATTTTGCTATAAAATAAAAAATCAATTTAAATCAAGAATGTCTTCTTCTTATTTCATCCAATATACGCAAAGTGTCTGTTCCTCTTCAATGTATTGCCTTAGTTGTATATTTCCATCATTTTTTCTGGCGTACAATATTTATTTTCCCAGTTAGGAATTTATTCCTAGCTATCTTCCTGTTGTTTGAAATTCTATTTATATGTTCATTCCATTATTTCCTTCTATTGTTTATCCAATTTGAAATTTGATCTATTTGTAAATTTTCTCTTAACTCATTTCTAATGTGATCTCTAATGTTATGTTTTCCATTGTTCACAGAACTTTCATTTCACATGCTTCCATTACGCGTCGAGTATCACTTGTTTCTGGTCTAGTTTCTGCTTTATATGAACAAAGTGGTCTGTTACCGATTGATATGTTTTAGTTTTAACATCTTTTCTTAGATATTTATTTTTCGGAATGGTTTATTTTGAACAGCCTGAAACTCTATTGGCTCCATTAATTTGATTAATAACTTCGTCTTTTAAACTTACATAGCTGGTGTCATTAACACTCAAGTAATTGATTAGTGATATTTGCTCCAACATGTTGTCATGTGCTATCCGTTTATATGTTATGGACAATTGTGAGAATGCCTTCTTTTTTTTTTTTTTTGCTTGATATAATCATGTTAAATTTAATTATTTTGCTATTTTGTTTAATTGGTACAACCTTTGTAGGTCATCTTCTGTTTCGCAAACAAGACTGCATCATCCGCGTAACATATTACTTTCATTACTTTATTACGTAGTATGTATATATATGTATATATATATCCTCGTTTAGTTTTGACTTTTTAAATTATTTTATTCATAATTAAATTAAATAGTAGTGGACTCAAAATTCACCTTCAATAAAATTCGATCAAAAGCTTTCTCCAAATCTATAAAGCATACAAATAAGGGTTTATTCAACTCTTTGGCTTATTCTATTAATTATCTCATAATGAATTCTGCGTATACTCTAGATAGATAGATAGATAGATAGATAGATAGACAGATGGAAAGCTCTGCGGCCATCACTTAAGTGTTGGCGGTGAGCGATCCATTTTGGTCCTCCTTAATAGGTAGAACCCCGGGTTCCTGTAAAATACATTAGCCCCGGTTTAAATTTTTAATTCAAATTTGAAGTTAATTAGCAGAGTGAAGTTGGAAGCGGACCTTTTGGGGTTCTATTCCAGCATTTGCTCTTTGGATTGAAGGAAACCGCTTAAAACCTCAATCGGAATAGTCGATCACGCGGGATCTTGCCAAGTTTGGCTTTCAGATGACTCTATATTGGGAGGCATCCAGGCTTCTCTTTATTTAAATATAATGTGCGTACATTTCATATCATTGCAATTATTCATACAATTATGGTAACTTACATTTTTATTTTATTTTTTTTTTACTCTTCAGTTGTTGTTGCTGTTCTATCTGTAGTTGTCAGGTGATGTCAGTTTCTCTGGAACTGGTGGGATGAACCTGTAGCAGTAAGATTAGTTATTAGTTTTTAATTTGTTGTATTAATATATTTTATTAATGCACATTATATGCCAATGTTGTAATTATAATTGTGTATTGTGTTTCTCTCTCTCTCTCTCTCTCTCTCTCTCTCTCTCTCTCTCTCTCCTCTCTCTCTCTCTCTCTCTCTCTCTCTCTCTCTCTCACACACACACACACACACACACTGTATGTGCGTGTGTGTGTGTGTGTGTGTGTGTGTGTGTGTGTGTGTGTGTATGTGTGTGTGTGTGTATTTGTGTGTGTGCCCTATCAGCTTTCACCGGTCAAGTGTTGTCCAGGATCCATTTTGGACGCTTGTGTTTGTTATTGGCTGTTTCATAGGTTCGCAGCGATGTCACGAGTGGATTATCATGGCCTTCACATGTATTATAAAATTTAAGAGCCATGCGTTTAATATACTCCTCGATTGTTTCTACACCCGTTTGGTCGTGTAATATGTCAACCGGTGTTACACGCGGTAGTTTTGTAATCATATTATAATTTGTTTTGAAAAGCTTGCAGTTTCTTTATGTGAGTTCTAGCGGCGTGTCCCCATATAGAGCTTGCGTACGTGAGTACTGGCCTTAATAGTGCCTTGTAGATTGTGAGCCCTGTGTTTATTTGAATTTTGTTATGGTTATTTAAAATAGGGTATAGCAAATTCAATGTCCCATACGCTTTGCCTAAGGTATTTTGGATATGTTGTTTAAACAGTAGTTTTTTGTCGAATGTTAAAGGATCCTTGATGGAAGCCTTGCTGTTCGTATTCAAATATTACCAAAATTGTTAACTAATTATGAATAATTGTTGTTATATGTAGTAAAATTACATTAATAAAATAAAATTAACTCGCTTACCATGTACCATTTTAAAAGATACAAAATAACAAGAATATTTAACACTTAATAACAAAAGGCCTTCTCTATTGTTAAATAGACGTACTATAATATATCCGCATGCACCTTGTTAATAAGTTAGCTATTTATAAGTGTACTAGTACTTTCAAAATACATTATTATAAATCACATGAGAAAGCTGTCTTAATAGAGAGCACTGGTTCGAGTACCCATGAGAGAAGAAATTTTCTCATGGAATATCGGCCACAATGGTACTGTTGTTCTCCCAGAATCATGAAGAATTTGGGAACCTACAATATTTGGCGGTTACAGTCGAGATCAGCAGCCCGTTGGTAGGCCAAGGACTCTCTAGACATGTCGCGCCGTGGAGTTTTTACACACGAACTTGAGAATTTTTTTCGCTGATTACACTGGCTAACAAAATTTGATCTTTTCTATATTATAATGGGTGTTTCTGACTTACTTTTTTTGCACTGATTTCAAAATAAAAAAAACAAATGCAGTTTAACAATAAATAAAAATTATAATTATATACTTACTTCTAATAGGTAAAAATAAAAAAAGTTGCATAATTATTCTGAAACTTTTAATAATGAAAAACAAATGCTAGAATTATTTACTGCAGTTTAATAATAAATAACAAATGCAGCAATTTATTAATTAACTTTAAATAATATAAAACAGATATGATAATTATTAACTATCTTTCAATAATAATAAGAAACAAATGCAAAGAATTATTTACTACAGTTTAATAAAAAATAACAAATGCAACAATTATTTACTTTTAATAAAAAAGCTGTAAGAATTATTCACTAACTTTAAAATATAAAAACAAATGCTAGGTACTTGAGTTTAATAATAAATTAATTAAGTAACAATTATTTACTTACTTTTAAATATAAAAATTAGTTGCAATAATTATTCACTAACTTTCAATAATAAGAAAACAATTTCAGTAGTTTTAATAATAAGAAGTTAAAGAATTATTTACTAATGTTTAATAATAAATCATAAATGCAACAATTATATATTTGCTATCAATAATAAAAACAAATGAAGTTTAATAATAAATAACAAATGCAAAAATTATTTTCTTACTTTCAATAATAAGAGTTGCAATAATTATTCTTTAACTTTCAATAAAGGAAAACAAATGCAAGAATTATTTAATACAATTTAATAATAAACAACTAACACAACAATTCTTTTCGTAATTTTAATGATACATATAAATGGAAGAATTATTTTCTACAGTTTAATAATAAATAACAAATGCAACAATTATTTACCTAATTTTAATAATAGTAACAAGTGCAAGAATTGTTTACTAGAGTTTAATAATAAATAACAAATGCTACAATCATTGACTTAGTTTTAATAATAAGAAACAATTGCAGTAATTACTCACTAAAACAAATTCAAAATACTACAGTTTAATAAAAAATGACAAAAGCAACAATTATTTACTTTATATTAATAATCAAAACCAGTTGCAATTATTGTTCTCTAACTTTTAATAATAAAAACTATTCAGTTATTTTTTCTACAGTATAATATCAAATAACAAATACAACATTTACACAAGTCTGCATTTTAAAACTTTTTTTCAGATGATTTATTTAAAATAGGTGTTCTTACATCAATTGTTTACACTGATTCCAGAAATGATTTCCATTTTTGTCTATCACACCAGGTTTTTGCACAAAATAAGAATTTATATTTTCACATATTAGCTACTACAAGCACAAATATATTTAATCTTCATTTCACACAAGCTAACTTTTTGATAAAAAATACATGTTAAAAATACTGTAGTAAACTGTCCTAATAATTTTGAGACTACCTTGTAACAAAACAGAAAGTAAATGGTGTTCCATTAATTTTGAAACTTTTCTTCTTTGACTTCCTTGAAGTTCTTCCATTTGTAATCTTCCTCATCAACATCCAACAGTAGTTTCATTCCATATTACCTGGTACCTCCTCTCCATCTCTTTAATACCCTGGTAAAAACGTTCACCGTGCTCTTCACTATAATGTCCGAGATTTGTGGGGAAGTAGTCGTTATGGAAACGTATAAAGTGAACCATATTTGAAGAGAAAAATTATACGCTCAGACCGGGACTTGAACCCGGGACCCTTGGTTCTCTAGACCAAGTGCTCTACCAACTGAGCTACCTGAGCAAGTACCGATCTAAACGCAAATCTTTCTCTATATACATTGTAATTCCCATCCAAATATGTCTTCTTAATAAAGGAGCCGCCATTTGCAAGATAGAAGCATGGCTTCACAGCATTTGGTGGATGGGAATTACAATGTATATAGAGAAAGATTTGCGTTTAGATCGGTACTTGCTCAGGTAGCTCAGTTGGTAGAGCACTTGGTCTAGAGAACCAAGGGTCCCGGGTTCAAGTCCCGGTCTGAGCGTATAATTTTTCTCTTCAAATATGATTTATCCATCATTGAGATGTACGAAATCAATAATAAAAACTTGGAAAAAGTCGTACTGGCTGTAATGTATAATTCCCAAATATGTCTTCTTAATAAAGGAGCCGCCATTTGCAAGATAGAAGCATGGCTTCACAGCATTTGGTGGATGGGAATTACAATGTATATAGAGAAAGATTTGCGTTTAGATCGGTACTTGCTCAGGTAGCTCAGTTGGTAGAGCACTTGGTCTAGAGAACCAAGGGTCCCGGGTTCAAGTCCCGGTCTGAGCGTATAATTTTTCTCTTCAAATATGATTTATCCATCATTGAGATGTACGAAAACAATAATAAAAACTTGGAAAAAGCCGTACTGGCTGTAATGTATAATTCCCAAATATGTCTTCTTAATAAAGGAGCCGCCATTTGCAAGATAGAAGCATGGCTTCACAGCATTTGGTGGATGGGAATTACAATGTATATAGAGAAAGATTTGCGTTTAGATCGGTACTTGCTCAGGTAGCTCAGTTGGTAGAGCACTTGGTCTAGAGAACCAAGGGTCCCGGGTTCAAGTCCCGGTCTGAGCGTATAATATTTCTCTTCAAATATGATTTATCCATCATTGAGATGTACGAAATCAATAATAAAAAAAAATATAAAGTGAACTTTCACACACATGTTACAATTCAACTTTTTGAAAATGTCCAACATATTTTCCACAATGGCCTTGTAATTAGTATCTAGTTCTTTTTCTTTGTGTCTGTACCATGAGTAATGTGTTTCCAGTTCTAGAAGATTCTTACTTTTAAGCTGTGAGCCTAGTAGTTCTACAGATTACTTTGGCAAATCCAGATCACGAACTAGATCATTAAGTCCACTTTGAGAGAATCGTGGAGTAAAACCATCTTCAGGCTGATATATATATCATCAGTATCATCGTCAGTGATTGAATCAAGTTCACATTCAACATTATATTCTGTCAGGTTCTCTAAAACAGCTGGAGGAAAAAGAATAGGCAGCTCTTCTTCATATGGAACTGGCTTAATGGCTGAAAGGATGCTTGGATATACAATTTGGTTCTTATTTTTTTAATTACACCCCTGAACATTAAGCAAACAGGAGTAACAGTCATTAAGGTGGTCTTTAAGCTCCCTCCACACCATAGGAATCGCAAATGGCATGCACATTTTCTTCTTTTTTGTCCACAATCTTAACCTCTCAATGCAATAGCGGCAAAATTTGTTCGGGGCCCACGCCTTATCCTGGTCGTCACGTTTCACTTTAAAATAAGGATAGAAAGCTTTTTTCACAAAGTATGTAATATCCGTTCTTTGCTTAAGCATTTTATAATTTCCACAAATATAGAAGGAAACGTTAGGATTGTTCACACACTTGCGTGTAGACATTGTCATATTTGCAGTCACACTAGAGGGATAAAATGAGAACAGAATTAATAATGCAAGTGTCTGAGAAGTCACCCAATAACAACCTCAGCAGCAGTTGTGCCAAACTAAAGGCTTAGAGGCTTGCATTGACTAATTTCCCTCCAACAATATTCATTACCGTCTGGCACATACTATGCTCTCACCGATAAATATATGAAAACAGATTAGGTCCATTGTGACAAAACTGTACGTGATAAGAGAAAACTAAGAACATTTTTGGAGTCAGCATAAAAAAAGTGAACTAATACAACGTATTAGTTTTCAGTCATCTGATATATGCAGACTAGTGTTATTTTTACTGAATTTAATAATCTAAGACAAATGTAGTTTAATAAAGATAACAAATGCAATAATTGATTATTTACTTTCAATAATAAAAAAAATTACTATAGTTATTCTCTAACTTTTAACAATGAAAAACAAATGCAATTGTTATTTACTACAGTTTAATAATAAATAACAAATAAAACAATTTTTATAGAAATAATTTTGATAATAAAAACAAATTCAACAATTATTTACTACCGTTTAATTTTAAACAACAAAAGCAGCAATTGTTATTAACTTTTAATAACATAAAACTGCTGCAAAAACATTTCGTTAACTTTTAATGATGAAAAGCAAATACAATAATTATTTACTACAATTCAATAATAAACAACAAATGCAACAATTATTTTGTGACTATTAATAATAAAAAAACAATTGCAGTAATTATTCACTAAACTTTTAATAATAACCAACTAACTCTATCGAATCCGTAGGTTCATGGCCGCGCGAACATAAGCTATCCATACATCCCTATCCTGAGAGATTTATCTCCTTAAAAGATTTGCAGTCTTTCACCTAATCCTCAGCCATTCTACTTTTTCCAATCATCCCCTGTATAATCTACTTCCCTCAAATCATGGATAATGTAAACTTTGAATAATAATTATAATAATAATAATAATAATAATAATAATAATAATAATAATAATAATAATAATAATAATAATAATAATAATAAACAAATAATATAATGATTTACTACAGTTTATAATAAAAACAAATGCAACAATTGTTTACTAACTTTTATTAATAAAAGACAAATGCAAGAATAATTTACTACAGTTTAATAATATATAACAAATGTAACACATATTCATTGCCTTTAATAATAGTGAACAGATGTAATAATTATTCATTAACTCTTAATAATAACAAACAAATGTAAGTAATTGTTTACTATACTTTAAAAATAACTAACAAAGCACCAATTAATCTTCCACTTTTAATAATAAAAAAGTTCCAATAATTAATTATTCACTAACTGGTCTTAATATAAAAAGAAATGAAACTATTATTTACTTACTTTTAATAACGAAAAAATTGCAATTATTATACACTAACTTGAAATAATAAAAAAAAACAAATACAACAATGATTTACTTACTTTTAATAATACAAATTGCAATAATTACACTGGCCAACAAAATTTTAACTTCTTTAATGTTATAATGTGAACAATGGGTGTTTCTGACTTACTCTTTGTGCTGATTTCAAATATTTTTTATAGAACTTCACCCAGGATTTTCGAGTAACCTTATGAAAAATATTTTTCGTGTTAAACACTGAAGCATGATAATAACATAGCTAAAATCACATATACTCACCCAAAATGTATGTGCCTTGGATTGTTGGCTGTACTTGGCTTTAAGAACATATCTTTTCAGTGTCCAACAGTAGTCTGCAAAACATATTTCAAACAAATTACCCTGATAGCGCCTTTTCATGTCCGCGATGTCCTGGTGGAAACCTCCTCGTGTTCGTCGTTCACAGTCCCTAGGTTTTCAGGTAAGAATTCGAGATGGGAGTGGAGAAATTGTATTTTTAAAGACATATTACATCCCATTATCTTGCAGTTCTCAATTATCTCACTGACAAGTTATCTGTAGTTATCAGACCTGAAGTTTCCTAGGAAGTTTGTGAACGATTTTTTTCAACAATTGCCATGCAGCTGCTTCTTGCATATTTAATTCGTTTTAAAATTGCGTATCTTTCATGAGTTTCCTTATTTGAGGGCCAATAAATAATTCTTCTTTTTGTTTAGCTTCACTGCTCCTTGAAAACTTTTTTCAGGATGAAAAATTCACTGCCAAAATCCTTTCACAAAATTCTTAATGCAGCATAGTTTTATATGCAGTGGAGGCAATATAATTTTTCAGAAGTTAGAAGTGGTTGGAGAAGAACATGTTCTTGTCTTGGATTAAGTGACTCTCTCATAGGTCAGTTCTTTTTAATATAATGATTACATTTATCTCTGCTATTCCACTTGCACAAGAAGCAAAAAAATGTAGTATAGCCAAGCTGCAACCCACGTAAGGCTGTAACTTTCAAATCTCCACATATCTGCCAGGAAAAATTGTCATACCTGATAGCGGATAGTAAGAGCTTCATATCCTCATAATGTTCCTTCAAACCAACTGCCTACGTTAGAGGAATGCATGGATATATGTTTCCATTACGGTATGTAGTAACACTCCTTTCAAACTTGTTTTCGAGGAGTCTTTGAACAAACGCCAATCATCAGATTTATGCTCAATACCCAGTAACTGGAAAAAAGTTCTCAACATCGTTGAAGAAAACCAGGTCCTCCTCATTAGATAACAAATGCTCAAATTCCTTTTGGAGTTGGCGGAAAAAAGTCACTTTGGTGTCAACCTGCAGTAGATTCCATCCTTTCAATCTTGAGGCGTTTACTTAAACCAAGATCCCGAACCAAATAATTTAAAACCTCTTGTGTCATGGAATGAGATTAATTTATAGCATCATCTTCTGCACAATCTGAATCATACTGTAATTCATCCTGAATATCAGGAAAAATTTCAGTCGTTGTTATGTCATCTGGTGAAGTTGGTATGGGAAGTTCTGGCACATGAAGCACCGGTTGAATTGCAGAATCTACAGATGGATATTTAACAATGTGTTTGGACTTTGAACTTATTCCTGATATCTTTGCCAAGCAGAAGTAGAAGTCTATCAAATGATCCTTAGGTTCGCGCCATATCATAAGGACTACAAAGGTATATGACGGGATCCTTTCAACCAGCCGGTTAATAGATTTACACATTTGGCACAACAGATTTCAGGAGCTCATGTCTTATTCTGTTCTATTTTGTTGTTGAAATAACAGCATAAGCTCTTCTTATTATAGAGGAGTAAACTTTCGCCTCTGCACTTTGTAAGTCAGCTCACCACATACGTAACAGAAGTTGTTTCTATCATTAACACACTTTCGAGACATATTTCTTATATACTATATCAGTTTATACTACACTTTATAATGCACTACTGTGGATGGTATTACACACTTCTATCACAATTCAATTGACAACGCAAGAGAGTACAGAATTAGCTTCTTTCTTTTAAGAGAGCTTCTTCTATTCATCTGCGAAGTTTACTTTACAATTAGAGTTTTGTAGGGGAATGTCATGTTGTAACTCGTGAATCGAAACAACTAACGTTATAAGTCAATTGTTGACACAGCGAAATGAAATATAATTCTAACATACTACTTATAGCCAGCATGTTATATATCATAAATTCTAGTAGACATGGAAAAAATAATTTTCAGAATTTAATAAAACATGGTGGGTGATGGAAAATGTCTGACTTCATTTTTTTGAATCAGCAGATTAAAATACACAAGAAACAGCCAAAATAATTGTTGACCAACGTTATTTGACAGTTGTGCATACTCTATAACTTATGTGCCCAACACTTTCAATATTGTGAACTCTGAGTTCCCGTGAAAGCTGAAAGATGTTCAAATTGTTTTTCTAGAAATTTCTTTCCTACTTCTACTTTATTTTGTGATCCCTCCTGAACTGTTATTTAGTTACTTTACAGCTTAGGATATTACATAATTCTGCACGATTTTGTATCTTCTTTCCCGATTTTCCATACATCAATGCCTTCCTTTTTTACTTGGCCGCCAATCACATCTACAGTTGTCTTTCCATGGTACATTTCAAAGAAGATCAATTTTATTTAAATCCAAATATGCAAGTAACCTGTGTCATGTTGTTAAATGTATAGGCCTATTCCTATTTAACGAACCTGCTGCTCCAACTGAAAATAATGTTATCAGTTCAAGTTTTAGAAGAAAGTTTGGAACACATTTCTTAAGCAAACATCCATAGCACACTTGTCATGTGTCACATAACCTGACACAAGAGCAAGGTATTTCTTATGAACAGGGAGCGGGGTTCTAGTAAGTATTCAATGAAGTCACGAATGCACGGAATATAAGGAGGGATGACGTACCTGTGACCTTGCAGTGTTCAGTATAAACAAAATGATGTTCGGTGGAAGGCATTACACCCTGCTTCATAAACAGTTATATCAAGATAAGGAATTATATAAAGAAGCAAACAATCGTATGTTTAGTTATTTGTAGTGTGCAATAAAACTACTTCATTTTGAATAAGGGTTTAAAGTACAGAAATATTTTCTATACATCACTATTACAATTATTGCAATGTGCAATAACGTACTTCAGAAATGCACGAAAGTAAATATCATGCTATTAGCACGTAGACAATTTGTATATTTTGAAAAACTACGTTCCACATCGCATGACGTAATAGAAACAAATACAAAAATCAATATATGAGAGTTGTTTGAGATTTCCTGACTGAGCAACATGCCCCTCATTTTGCACATTTCTGCGTACCCAATATTCTTCTTTAAGATACTTTTAAGTTTATTTGCCACTATTTCTTTAACAGTTCCCACTTTTACTTCGCTCAGTGTTTCTGAAACTTGTTCTATTGCCTCCAGAGCTTCCGGCACTGTTAGTTTAGATTATTGTAAATTTTGTATTGTAGTTGCAACCTTACTGAAATTATTTGGAATATAACAAAGGTCTTCAAACAGAGCTGGTGAAATTATTTGTTTCTCTGCACGTATAGCGAGATTTTTTGTATCGTCAAATCCATTAATTATGCTTACAATTTTGTCGTAAACTGAGCATAGTATAGTGCTCCTGTAGCCATGTTCTCCACCGAGTTACAATTGGCTGTCGAGGTAGGGGAATCCCAGGTGCCATTTATTTAAATATTTTAATTCTTGATGGTCCCTTGAGAAAAATCGTTTTCATGTTGTTTATAAATGTATCAACATCCGAAAAACAGGTTCTAATTTCTTCCGCAATTCGGTGGAGACCATGTGCTAGGCATTTTAAATATATTAATTTTGGTTATGATTGCTGTACTGTTGTAGCAGCTTCTCTCATATATGCAGTCCCATCCGTAACAAATAAAATATTTTCTTTCTTAATACCGGCAGGTCACAGGAGGGAGAATGAATAATTAAATAAGCGAGTAATTGTAGAGTGATTAACCGCCTCCATCTCTTCGGTTGTTAAGAGAAATGTTTTAGGTGGACCATCAGGCGTTAGGGTACCTACAATATCATTAGCGATTAACCTACGAGCGGAAGCTATTGTTTCGTCTATAAACACAAAAGTCGTTTTACCTGCTACTTCATCCCTCAATTAATTTAGGCATTGGTGGATATGTTTTTCGTAATTGTGTTTCTGGAGACATTTTTCTGTTTGTATACTTGTTTACAAAACAAGGATGCTGTACTTATTTTAAAGGAATATCGGCTCTTATTAATGCATGCTACAAATCATCGAAAAATTCAGAACTGTAGTTTGGGTCTGCGGAGGTTGAAGCTACACTTTCTCTTCTGTTTTCTCTTTCTAATAATACAACGTTTTCCTTGTGTTTTCTTGAATTACAGTGTTGTTTAATATGTTTGAAACTTCCTTTGAGCTCTATGTGATATAACTTACATTTGGTGGTTTCGCCATTTGTGCCAAATTCCTCTACAAACGATGACAATTGAGATGATGATGATGATTTTGGGGTATTATTCTACTTTACTTTAGGCATATTTCCAAAGTTATTTACTATTCTGTATGCAGCGAATAAATGAAACACTCGGGTGTACAGGAAGTGCCCTGCCCAGTATATACTCAATGTGGCAGGTAATATAAAGCGTCTGTTTACTTACTCAAATCCCTGTCACCTTTCACGTAAACCAGGCCAAAGCAGTTAATAGGTACGGCGCAAAAGTGGACATCAGAATTTCGAGATAATGTTGGTTGTAAAATAAAGCTTAGGAACGTCGAAGATGAAAACATGAAAAAAAGTTGCGGACCATCCAGAAGCAAAGCTGTAAAATAACAATTTACAAATCACTACTCCATATAGATAAAAACATTAACATAGCTTATAAAACAGGAAACAAATTAAACAACATAATATACAATGGCATAGAAGAACACAACAAATTCAACAACAAGGGAGTCTACAAACGAACATGTAAAGATTGTAATAAATTTTATATTGGCAGGACAAGCAGAAATTTCAATACAAGATATAAAGAACACCTAAAAGATTTCATACACGCGAGTGATAAATCAAGCTATGCTAAACATCTCATTAACGCAGGTCATCGAATAAACACAATTGAAAATACTCTCAAGATAATCCACAAAGAAAACATTCCAACTAGGATAAATATAGTTGAAGACCTCGAAATTATAAAGGAAACAAACAACACCTCACTTCTTAATGAGAACGCACCCCAGTCAAACCCATTATACGAGATCGTCAAGAACAAGTCAGTTGCTGCTACAGTTGAGTGTACATCACCGTACAAAACAACAACGAGTAGTAGAAGCTCAACCTGCAGAAGATGGAAGATAACTTCCGAAAGCGCTCCAGTTAGTTTTATATACAATATTTTAACAAAGTTGAGGACGACGGCACCTACCAACAGGTACAATTTAATTGTTTACTTTTATCATATGACTTCACCTCAACAGAATTTGATATGAATTTTACTAGTATTGATCTATATATATTACCTGAAGTAAGTGGTGATCGTGATGTCATCAGATTCGATATTCAGACAATGGTTCAGGGTGAAAACATGTTTTCTTCAATAGAGATGCGAAAATAGAATAAATATTTTATTGTAACAAAAGTGCACTGTTGTATTTCCAAAATTACATAGCAAAGAGTTTGAAATTTAATACAAATCACATCCTCACATAGAGTTTCTTAAGAAAAAAATGATTTAACTGAATCGATTGTCGATAATCGATACGTCATCGTACGTATGTCTCGAAAATGAACAACGGCAAATTAGCCCTTACAAAATATTCAATAAATAGATTCCACTTATTTACAACATAATCTTCGAAATTTGTAATATAATTTATTAGAATACATGTATAATAACCTAAAAGCTGACGTAACTTATTTAAATTATTCTAACCTGTGAAAGTGATAAATAGAATGGCATTTAGACAATATTAAATTACAGGTAAGTAAATAAATTATAGCCTACTGTGTAAGAAACTAAAACCTAACCTAACCTAACCTAACCTAATTATGTGTAAGAAACTATTACTCTAACCTAGTTCTTTAGTGATGGTCCGCAGATTTTCTTTTTTTCATCTTTGGTGATCCTAAGCTTCATTTTAATACCAAACTTATATCGAAAAGGGGATGACTCGTACAGTAAACTAGTGACGTGTGTATTTTGTGGTGCTTATAAAATTTTATTTTACTGCTTTGTTTCTGGATTGTTCGCAATTTTTTTGTTAGTGTGTTTTCATGTTTAGTGGTTTTATTTTAAGCTTCATTTTAAAACCAAAATTATCTGGAAATTCGGATGTCCTCTTTTTGCGCCGTGACCGCAGTTAATATTGAGATATGCTTATTGCTCCAATGAACTGCCTGGATCTCATTTTATTCTTTGTAGTATAATTTTCTTATAAATCAACATGTAGGCCTATGGCTGTTTCATTTACTGCAACGTTTTCCCGAACATATTAATTTAAATGTTTCCTCTGACTGCCTTTTAGCTCAGATTGGCACAGAAGAAGGGTCAGTAATTACTTTATGGAACAGCTGAGCCGAACAGTCTACCAGACTTCCTAAACTATATTTATGTTAATCCTCAGCGGAGTGCATCAAGCAACTGACTGTGCGCCATGCGTATTAGAAATATAAATGAAAGGACCAAAAGTCAGTCACGGGACTCTAGCGGGACAAATAATGATTTTACAAGAAAATGTCATCAATACTATTTTGTTAGTTGTACACTGATAATATAAAATTTAAGAGTAAATTTTAATCCATCAATTATTATGTTGTGTATAGTAATTTTTATGTTTTCCGTGACTGACTGGCCATAGTTTACAGTTAACAATTATAGGGCACATTTAAGGTACCTAGAACATTAGAATGCAATTAATGTTATTACATTTACGATTGAGAAGCATAAAAGTGTGCTTTAACAAAAGAATGTGTGAAATAAAACTAATTATTACAACCAAATCGTTAAACAACCGAATACGTAAAATGTTGCGTTTTTTTTTTTACAGGTTTGGAATATGACAAATAATATTAAAATTATACACATTTGAAACATTATCTTATAGAATCAGAAAATTGTATCTTTAAAGATGCATATTATGTCAACAAAATTATTCCTGCGCCAATTTCAAAATGTTCACCTCGGTACGACATATTCATGGAATCGCTCACTAGTAAGTGTATCTACAAACTTCATGACGCGACATGTCCAAATAGTCCTTGGCTACCAGCCGGCTGCTGGCCTCACATTCACATATGTTAATCATAGACGTAGACGCTCATTCAGCTATAATAGGGGTGACATGTGGTCAGCATGTCAGGCTCCCAGCCGTTAAATATTATCCAAATATAGGCCTTGGAAGACACTTAGTGCAGAAGGAGATTAAGAGTTCCACATTACCAGGCAATCTGCAAGATATGACATCCGCGGTGTCAGCCCTGCGTAACGGCGCCTTAACCCCCAGAACATGTCTGGTATTAATTTCCGTTAGAGGCTGAATAGACGCCAGGGACACGGTACCTCCAGAATTTTTACGTCAGTTTAAAAACTTGATCCACTGGGACTTGTGGCTTGTACCATACATACTTAACCCCCAACCGTTATAGCTGGTTTCTCATCCTGTAGCTACCAAAATTCCTCACAAATAGGCACCGATTCCGTACTGACCGAAATTCCATGAGAATATGTGGTCCTCTATGAAAACTCGTGCCAGCATAAGTTTCGTAGCTCTAAACAAGGACATGAAACCTCAAACCTCTCGGCAATGGCGCGTATCTTCTACATAAATAAATGTTTCATGGATTTACATTAAGAAAAATATTACCTATTCATCTTTCGTGTATAATAGTCACATAAAATATAATGTAGTAGTAGTAGGACTTTATTAGACAAAAAGTAAGATATTTACAATATTATTTACAAATATGGGTCGCACGGGCAGTAAGCCGTACGTGCTGTTGACAGTCCGTTACAATAAAGTAATAATTGGTACTAGTGTAAAGAAAAATAAACAAATACAGCAATAACATTACAATTAAATAAAGAAAACACAATAAAACTATTACCATTAAATAATAACACAATAGCATTATTCACTAAAAACATTAACATTACAATTACATAAAGAAAACACAATAATATTACAATTAAGTAATAACACAATAGCAATAACATTACAATTGCTAGCCGTCGAGAAGAGCGGACGTGTTTTTGTTAGAGTGGTTGAAGTGTGCAGGGGACAAAGCATTATGGAAGAAGTTAGAAAGCTGATTGAAACATTGTCAACTGAAGTGAAAGAGGGGTTTGAAAAGTGCAACGTGGGTGAAAAAATTCGTGATATTGAGACGAACATGCATCGGATGGAGGACAGATTGAAATGGCTGGAATCTAAATTAGACTATCTCGAAAACCAGAGTCGCCGTAATAATATTGTGATATATGGTGTGCATGAAGAGGACAGAGAAAGCTGGGAAGAAACTGAACATATAGTTAAAAGAGTAGTGGCGCAAATCGGAATTGATTTGGTGGACAGTGATATTGAAAGAGCGCACAGAGTAGGTCGTTGGAATAGTGGAAAGAGACCGATTGTATGCAAATTATCACACTACAAAATAAAATGTTGGATCCTTAGAGACAGTAAATATCTTAAAGGGACCGGTATCAATATTGCCGAAGACTTTAGTGAGAAGGTGCGCCGCGAAAGAGACTTTCTTAAGCGACACATGCTCGAGGCGAGGAGGCAGGGCTGTCATGCAATCATACAATTTAATAAATTGATTATAAATGGACGAATCTGGAGCAGGGAAAAACTACAAAATATGGACAACTCTGAAAATGAATTTGAAGAGGTCATTGACAGCGAGTCCCCAAAACATACAGGGGACGCTTCAACAGCAGGTGGTCTCCTTACAGCAGAGGAGGGAGAAAATTCTACACGAGATAAAGAGAGAGGGACCACTACCTTAATAACTCCCAGAAATCCAATAATCATACAGCAAAAAACGGCCGAACGCAAACAGCATACCCCACCTCTAAGAAGTGAACGACCGGCGGACACAAGAACTCCACAAGAAAATCACTAAGACTTCAAATCTACCCGCAGAAAAGGAACTATTGAGAGGGGGAAGTTCGAAAAATACAGGTAAGACTAATGACAAGGGAACACAATAGGGTTTGTTGACAGTCGGTTCATGGAATATCGAAGGGTTAAAGCAAAAACTTTCAATGGACAGATGTGTAGAGTTTATTGAGACTTTTGATATATTAGCCATAGGAGAAAACTGGTTTAAAGCTAATGAATGCGTAAATCTATGTAATTAATATGAAAGGTTATTTTAAGGTAAATCAAAAGAGAGGAAAAAAAAGGGTGGTGAAAGAGAGTTAGATATCCAGGCGGGTGTTGCCATTTTATATAAAGCTAACTTAGACCCATATATTAAAAAGGTAAATATTACTTTAAAAGAGGCAATTTGTATATATTACCATACAGAAAGAGCAGAAATGTGTCTGTTGTCTATTTATCGCCAACCACTAAATTCCAGGTATGCCAATCCAAATTTTTTCGTTGAATTGTCTGACTCGGTGGCAGAAATAAAAGATAGGTTTCCGGAAGCGGGAATAATAATTTTAGGGGACTTTAACTGTAGGATTGGGGAGGAAAATATCACTATAAAATCGGATGATAATGAAACACGAGGTGAGGGTAGGAGAAGCAAAGATAAGATTTTAAATTCAGAAGGAAACCAATTGTTAGCTTTTTGCGATGCATTTGAACTTGAAATTCTGAATGGTAAATATGGGGAAGATAAAAATGGAGAACTGACATTTATTAATAAAAATGGAAGTAGCGTAATCGATTATTCAATATGCACACAAGACATGATTCCAGTCCTAAGTAATTTCTGTATAGTTTCCAGAATCGAATCACACCACTTCCCAAACAAACTTATTTTAAATATGAAAGGTATTAGTGAGACAGTTAATGATGAGGTGGCAACAATATTGCGGCCAATTATCCGTTTCAGGTGGATCGAGGATCTGAGAGAAGAATTTAACAGGAGTTTGGAAACGCTAATACAGGACCTGCAATTAAATGATCTTAGCGGGGAGGAAATTATTAAAACTTTGACAGAATGTTTTCAAAAAGCAGGGGAAAATTCAAGGTTAAATACGCAATGAACCAGAAGGACAAAGGGTGGTACAATAATGCATGTAGAAAGAAGAAGAAATTTGTCGAAAGTAGTCTTTTAAAGTTTAGAAAAGAAAGCACAGATGAAAGCAGAAAAAATTATGCGCAAGAGAGAAAGGAATATAAAGACTTATTGGCAGAAACAAAACTAGCATGGCAAAATAAGAAATCCGAAGAAATGAGAGTCGCGACTGAAAGTGGGAACATTGCGGACATATGGAAAGCGATAAGGGAACTCAAAGTAAAGTCCATAAATCGGACAAGAATAACGCCCGGGGAATGGAGAAGTTACTTTGATAGGGTGCTGGGAAATGAGAGGTTAAGATATAATCAAGGAAATATAGTTGAGATCCCTGACCCAATTCATATTCAATTACTGGATCAGGATATTTCGAAAAATGAAGTGGTTTCTTCCATTAAATGTTTAAAGAATGGTAAAGCACCTGGAATTGATGGAATACCAGGGGAATTCTTGAAAAATATGATATCATCCAATAAATTATTAGACGTTTTGAAAACTGCGTTCAACAAACATAAAATATAATAAACGTCATCCATAATCTATGAGAAAAATTACAAAGAGTTTATAAAATGGCATGTAGACTTGTGTGTACAATTTAGAAAATGCTAGGATATATACATATATATATATATATATATATATATATATATATCCCTCCATGGTATCTTTACCTTGTCGTGGTGGAGTGGCTTGTGTGCTTAAATGATCCTGAGAGCTATGCCGGCGGTAGCATTGCTGCCGATAGGGTTACCCATGCCGGACTGGTCGAAGGTGATAAGCCAGACGAAATAAGTACCTTGGTCGAAAGAGTGACGATCTTTCACCGTAAAAATACAACCGTCAAGAAATGCGGACATGGGTTCTACTGCGGTAAAATTTTCCGGAGGTCAAATAGTCCCCCATTCGGTTCTCCGGGCGGGGACTACTTCAGGGAACCCATGCCAAAGGCTCAAACACAGGGACATGTTCCTAGGAACATGGAATGTTAGGACTTTATACAATAGCGGGGCACTAGAGATATTAACGCGGGAATTGGATAAATCGCCCTTGGATATAGTCGCTTTACAGGAAGTTAGGTGGCCAGGAGAAGGTAGTCAGGAATCAGGAAGCTTTGCATTATACTATGGGGGTGCAGAAAGACCTGCATTTGGAACGGGTTTTTTAGTCAGAAGGAGGATCCTATCCGCTATCCGAGATATTAAGTTTGTTAGTGATAGGATATCATACATAATTCTAAAGGGTTAACGACATGATTTTATAATTGTAAATGTACATGCCCCCACAGAAGATAAAGATGACAAGATCAAGGATGAGTTCTATGAAGAATTAGAATGCTTATTTGATAGCCTTTCACGATATCATATGAAAATTGTCTTAGGAGATTTTAATGCAAAAGTGGGGCAGGAAGATATATTCAAACCAACAATAGGCAAATTCAGTCTTCATGAAGATAGTAACGACAACGGGGTTAGATTAGTCACATTTGCCACATCAAAGAATCTCATTGTTAAGAGCACAACATTTCAGCATAAGGATATTCATAAATACACCTGGACGTCCCCAGATGGAGAAACTCGGAACCAGATAGATCATGTATTAGTGGATAAACGCTGGCACAGTAGCATCATTGATGTTAGATCAGTTAGAGGGACAGACTGCAATTCAGATCATCATCTGGTCAGGGTGAAAATCAGACAACGGCTATCGCTTATGAGAGGAACAAACGCTAAAGATGATTCTGTAAAATATGAATTAAAAAAACTTGAAAAATGATGAAATGCGGCAAGAATACCAAATCAAAATTGCTAATAGATTTGAAGTACTGGAATCTTCAGATGACAATGTGGCAAACGAAGAAGAAACTGATATAAATAAAGAATGGGAGGCTATAAGAGATACTATTAAATTGTCAGCATCAGAAAGCATTGGTTGTTTAAAAAAGAGGCAAAACAAGAAATGGTTTGATGAGGAATGTGCCGACATTGTAAAGAAAAGAAAGCTAGCAAAAATGAAATGGTTACACGAGCCAAATGAGGTAAATTTAGAGCAATTGGGTAGTGTTAGACGGGAAACCACCAAGTTACTAAAGAGTAAAAAGAGGGAATATTTGAGAGAGAAGATTAATGATCTTGAAATGAATGCAAAAAATAGGAACATTAGAGAATTATATCAGGGAATTAGTATAGAGAAGAAAGGGTTTCAGGCTAGAACAAACATAATTCGGAATGAAAATGGGGATATGATTGCAGATTCCAAGAGTATATTAAATAGATGGAAAAGTTATTTTAATCAGCTATTAAATGTACATACAGAACAGGACATTGAGGAGGATAAGTTACAGACAGCAGAAATGCTAGTCGCAGAGCCAAGTGCATTAGAGGTTGAAATGGCAATTGAAAAATTGAAGATGTATAAAGCATCAGGTTCAGATGAGATCCCAGCAGAACTGATAAAATCAGGGGGAGAAAAATTGATGGACAAGATACGCTGGTTGCTTAGTATGATTTGGGAAAAAGAAGCTCTTCCAGATGAATGGAAGGAATCAATTATCGTACCAATTTATAAGAAAGGAGATAAAACTGATTGCAACAACTATAGGGGCATCTCATTACTTTCAACTTCGTACAAAATTCTAACAAATATATTAGTAAGCAGACTTGCTCCCTATATTGATGACATTCTAGGAGATCATCAATGTGCATTTAGAAGAAACAGGTCTACAACAGATCAGATTTTTAGTATAAGACAGATTTTAGAAAAGAAATGGGAATATAATGGTACTGTACATCAACTATATGTAGACTTCAAAAAAGCATATGATTCAATTAAGAGGGAGAAGTTATATAGTATCCTGCTGGAGTTCGGAATTCCCAAAAAGTTAGTTAGACTTATACGAATGTGTCTAAATGGCTCAACGAGTAGGGTGCGTGTAGGCAAACAGTTTTCAGACACTTTTGAAATCCAGAATGGGTTGAAGCAAGGAGATGCACTATCTCCTCTACTATTTAATTTTGTACTAGAGCATGCCATTAAATCTTTAGAGAATAAGGAAGGCTTACAACTGAATGGTATTAATAAGCTGTTAGTTTATGCTGATGATGTGGTACTACTGGCCGATAGCGAGGAGATACTAAAGGCCAACACGCACACACTATTGAGTAACACTAAGAAATTAGGACTGGAAGTAAATATCAGTAAAACTAAATATATGGTCACACGTAGAAATACATTATATAATGGAAATGGACAGCTAATGACAAATGAGGGAAATTTTGAGGAATTGGCTGAATTCAAATACCTAGGAACAATAATCACAAATAGGAATGAGATGCACAAAGAAATTAAACATAGGCTCAATTCTGGAAATGCATGCTATTATGCATTGCAGAGACTTTTGATGTCCCAACTCCTTTCAAAAAACGTTAAGCTGAAAATATATAAAACTATTATTCTACCAGTTATATTATATGGGTGCGAAACATGGACTCTTACTTTAAGGGAGGAAAGGAGATTACGAGTATTTGAGAATAAAGTTCTTAGGAAAATTTTTGGACCAAAGAGAGATGAACAGACAGGTGAATGGAGAAGACTACATAACAATGAACTACATGGTCTTTATAGGAAGCCAGATATAATAAGAACAGTTAAGTCCCGTAGACTGCGATGGGCAGGACATGTTGCGCGTATGGGGAATGAAAGACGTGCATGGAAACTTCTTGTAGGAAAGCCAGAAGGAAAACGCCCAGTTGGTAGACCAAGAATGAGGTGGGAGAACAACATTAACTATGATTTGAGGGAAGTAGATTATACAGGAAATGATTGGAAAGCATTAGCTCAGGATAGGGATGTATGGAGAGCTTATGTCCGCGCGGCCATGAACCTACGGGTTCGATAGTGCCAGTGAGTAAGTAAGTAAGTAAGTATATATATATATAACACGCTGAGGTACAGACAAAGAGTTCCGGGTTCGAATCCCGTCCAGGCATTTATTTTTCTTATCATACCATATAATATATATATAGGCTATATATAGTCTGGGCAGTTTTTTCTGGGTGAGGTTTTTATCGGGGTTTTTCCTCACCTCTAAGACAAATGTCAGGAAAACTTTAAGGCCCAAATAGTCACCGAAATAATATCGCCATCATCCTTATCATTATTATCATCATCATCATCATCATCCTTCAGCGGTGTGGAAAAAAAACGGGAAGCTACCACACCTACAATTCCCTAGTAAAGCTGCAAGCATAGCATGAACATGCTATGATTGCAGTGAAGGACCTGCCTTCGGGCACAATTGCTATGGATGGATATATATATATATATATATATACATTTTTATGAAATTCATTTTAATAATCTATTTAGGTTATGAATGTTTAAAATTATTCGATTTTTTACTTATTCTTCTTCTTCACGGTTTAGGCTTATTTACTAGCCTGTTCCGACTCCAAATTCTATATTTTACTTGGTCTTCCCAAACTTCTTCTTCCTCGTGGTTAATAGTTGTATGCTGCTTTTGGTATTCTATTCTGTCATCCTTGCCAAGTGTTCTTTCCAGTTTGTTCTGTATTTCTCTATTGTTGAGTTTAATTCTTTTATTTTTAGTTATCTTATTTCTGTGTTATGTTTTTTGTCTGTTCTTTGATATCCTGCTATTGGTCAGAGGAATATCATTTCAGCAGCTTGTATTCTGGCAGATTGTTGTATTGTCACTGTCCATGTTTCGGATCCATTTTTTACTACAGTAATAAATACGAATATCACTCATAAAAACTACATGTCATCAGAAAAATATATATATTATGCTCTTTCAGAATTTAAATTACGGAGCGCATTTACAAAGTTTTCATTAACGTCATATTTCATGGAAATATAATTTTTTTTCTGAAATAAATTTCAGAAATATTGATTAACATGAATAACTCATATAATGTTTCTCTGAACATAATTGTAGTTACGCGTTAAGTAAATTCTATAATAATGTAATTTGTTATAAATTATATTTATGAAATTCTAGCAAATAATCATAACATTCATTAAATTGAATGATTACAACGAAGTTAATATGACTTAATACAGGCCCACTTGTGCATTAGTATAGTACACCGTGTCCACGTATCATACTTTAAACTACTACTACGTCACTTTAGATAATTATACCTAAATGAAATTGGTAACAATCAAAAGAGAAACTCGAAAAGTTTTGTGCATGTTAACAACAATGGAGAATAATGGACAACAATACAGAAAGTTTTTGTGGTTGATATGGGTTCGTTGTTGGATGTTTAGCAGACAGGTTAAATGTGATTTTTTATTGTATTATTAAAGAAGTTATGAAATAAGGAGTTACGGCGAATCCCCAAAAACGTAGTTGGTGTGTTTTAGAATATCACACCACGCAGAGTCCGGTGCTGGTCCAGTGTGCTTTTAGACGAAGGTTTCGACATCAGGTTCCTACGCACAAGTCAATTGTGAAGTGGTACCGTGATTTTGTGGATTGTGGCTGCATATGTATTCAAAGGAAAGGCCATTCAGGGAGACCATCTGTCGATGCAAGAATTGTGGATAAAGTGCGGGAGACAATTATGCGTAGTCCCAAGTCGTAGAGCTATAACAGTTAAACATCCCTAAATCCACCGCATCTAAGACCCTAGGCACATGACGAAGTTTCACCCTAAAACTCAAATTAGTGCATAAGTTGAAATCTGATGACCATGCAAAGCGATCAGATTTCTGTGAGCATCTCATGGCACTAATGGAGGATAATAAAGAACTGTCAGAAAAAATATTTTTCAGTGATGAGGCAACTTCCCACGTTAGTGGAAAAGTGAACAAGCATAGTGTTAGGATTTGGGGGAGTGATAATCTAAACACCATTGTGGAAGTTGAAAGAGACTCCCCTAAAGTGAATATATTTTGTGCCGCATCGAAACGTAAAGTCTATGGTCCATTTTTCTTTCTAGAGGCCACTGTCAACGGTGCAAATTATCTTGATATGCTCACTGAATGGTTATTTCCACAATTGGAACAAGAAAAAGGCAATAAATATATTTTCCAGCAAGATTGAGCACCTCCTCATTGGCATTTGTATGTTCGGGAGCATCTGAATGACCGGCTTCCAGGAAGATGGATTGGACGTGCCGTAGATGATACGAGGGCGGATCGGAAAGTAACGCACAATAATTTTTTTCTGCCTTGGTATTGCAGCTAGAATGTTGAAATTTCACAGAGATATAGTTTGACGTTTTCACTACAGATGGTATTTTTTCTCAGGTGCACCTCTTGCGAGAGAAGCTTGAACTATGCAACAAAGATGGCGCGCATGCTACAGTCGTCCACCTGTGAGGAACAGAGAAGTGTTGTTTGATTTTTGTGGGCCAAAGGGCATAAACCCAGTGAAATTCACAAGGACATGCGTGGCGTGTATGAGGATGATTGTATGGACCGTAGCAATGTCTCCAGGTGGTGCACATTCTTCCAAGAGGGACGCGTGAACCTTAGTGATTCGCCACGCTCCGGCCGGCCGACAACAGCAGCAATCCCGCAGAATGTCAGAGGCATTGAGCCGGCGTGTGCAACTGCGAGCCTTATCGCAGAAGTTCAACATTTCCTATGGTGCGGTGTACGATATTGTTCATGAAAATTTGAAATTCCGTAAAGTTAGTGCTCGCTGGGTGCCTAAGAACCTAACAGACGACCACAAGGGCCAGCGAATGATGGCAAGCTTGGACCACTTAACGCGGTACACCGCACAAGGACATGACTTTCTGGAAGGAATCGTCACAGGTGATGAGTCGTGGGCGTACCACTACACGCCCGAAACAAAGCAGGCATCAATGGAGTGGAAACATGCTGGTTCCCCAGTAAAGAAAAAATTCAAAGTGACTCAATCTGCCAGGAAAGTGCTTGTGACAGTGTTCTGGGATATGCATGGTGTTTTATTGGTGGACTTTGCTGAACACGGGACCACTGTGAATGCTGCGGCATACATTAAAACTTTGGTGAAGTTGCGTCGTGCCATTCGTGACAAACGTCACAACATTAACGTTAAACTTCTTCATGACAATGCTCGCCCCCATGTTGCTGCTGTCGTTCGTCAGAAAATCGCCGAATTTGGTTGGGAGGTGCTCCAGCATCCACCATACAGTCCGGATCTTGCACCATCGGACTTTCATCTGTTTGGTCCCATGAAGAAATTCCTGGCCGGCAAACGCTTTGAGACAGATGTGGAAGTGAAATCAGCAGTGCGCAGATGGCTACACTCCAACCAAACGGACTTCTACGAACAGGGCATATTGAAACTGGTAACACGATGGGAAAATGTGTTGAGAAAGTTGGTGACTATGTCGAAAAGTAGGTAAAAGATGTAAGTTCATTTGTGATTTTTTTCCTTTTTTTTACTATTAAACTTTTAAAAAAATTATTGTGCGTTACTTTCCGATCCGCCCTCGTAATAATGTTTTCTACAAGTGGCCGCCGAGGTCACCTGACTTGACGGTCTGTGACTTATTTTTATGGGGTTACATAAAGGATCGTGTTTATGTACCCACATTGCCTCAAAACCTGCAAGAAGTCCAGCTTTGTATCATTGCTGCCATCCAGTCTATTTCTTAACATATGTTAGAGGGTGTGTGGCGTGAATGAGAATCTCGCCTCGATGTCTACAGCGTCACTCGTGGGGGCCACATTCAATGTCTATGAGGTATAGCAAAAACGTTTTGAGTTTGTCTTTTGACTGTCGCCAATTTCATTTTGATACGATTATCCAAAGCGGCGTAGAGGTAGTTTAAAGCATGATACTATATTTGTGGATATATATATATATATATATAGAACATGAATAACAGAATGATTTAACTGAAAATAAAGGTACAAATAAACTCTTTTATATATATATATATATATATATATATATATATATATATATATATATATATTAATGTATGTTTGTCTGTTTGTCCTTTAAGCGCTGCCATTCCGTTCATCCGATTGTGTTGGGGCTTTTTTGCAAAATATTCAGGAGTTTCCCAGGAAGATTTTAGACTGTACGGGAGTTGAAATATTCAAACCCTTTACCCTTAAAAATTGCCCTTTATAAAGAAAAACGTATTTTTCGGAACTTTTTGGACAGTTAAATGGCTTACGCTGCCTAAACTATAACATATACACCAAATTACTCTACGCATTATTGAATATCTCAAAAATAAATTCTACAAAAAAATCCGGGACAGCATATGTATTTTACGGATAACTCACAATAACCATTTTTATCTTTCAGCTCATTAACCCTTATCTAGTCGCGTGTGGATTAAAGTTACCGATGGATGTATATTTAAACTTATATACTTGTTACTATGAAATGCACAATGGGTTGAAGCAAGCAGATATACTATCTTCCCTAATATTTAATTTTGTACGAGAGCATACCATCAAATCTTCAGAGGATGAAGACCTGCAACTCAATGGAATTAATAAGCTGTTAGTTTGTGCTGATTGTGTAGTACTATTGGGCGATAGCGAAGAGATACTAAAGGCCAACACACCCACTATTGAGTAACACTAATAAATTGGGACTGGAAATAAATATCAATAAAACTAAATATTTGATCACACGTAGAAATACATTGGCCTATATGATGGAAATGGACAGCTAATGACGAATGCGGTACATGAATTGAAATACCTAGGAACAATAATCACAAATAGGAATGAGATGCACAAAGAAATTAAACATAGGCTCAATTCTGGAAATGCGTGCTATTATGCATTGCAGAGATTCTTGACATCCAAACCCCTTTCAAAAAACGTTAAAATGAAAATACATAAAACTATTATTCTGACAGATATATTATATGGGTGCGAAACATGGACTCTTATTTTGAGGGAGGAAAGGAGATTACGAGTATTTGAGAATAAAGTTCTTGGAAAATTTTTGGACCAAAGAGAGATGAACAGACACGTGAATGGAGAATACTGCATGACAGTGAACTGCATGGTCATTGTAGGAAGTCAGATATAATAAAAACAGTTAGGATGGGCAGGACATGTGGCATGAATGGGGAATGAAAGACATACATTGAAGCTTCTTGTAGGCAAACCAGAAGGAAACGCCCAGTTGGTAGACCAAGAATGAGGTGGGAGGATAACATTAACTATGATTTGAGGGAAGTAGAATGTACAGGGAATGATTGAAAAACGTTAGCTCAGGACTGGGTGTATGGAGAGCTTATGTCCGCGCGGCCATGAACCTACGGGATCGATAGTGCTGTGAGTAAGTTATATATTTGTTACTACGTTGGAAACATTGTTATGGATTTCAGTACCTTCCTAAAATAAGCACAGCTTCCTTTTGTTGTCAAAAGCATCAGTTTAACGGTCACTTCAGGCCAATTTGAACGCACAGTGGGGTATTTGCCGATTTAGGCGGACAAAATTATTTTTGCAATTCAATTGAGTTTAAATGTGCCTCTTACATAATTAGTTTATTGTAAGAGAAAGATAATACATTTTAGTGAAAAATATGTATTTTACGTTTTTAAATATTATAGTTTAATTATTAATCACTATGATCAGACTTGGAAAACTATAGGCCTACCTGAATAAGATCACTGCTATTAGCAATAAACTTCCATATATGTTCAGAACGTGCAATATGAAATACATTTGTTATTCTGTAAGATGTTTTTTTGAAAATTCCACTTGCTAATGTGGAGGCGGTTAAGGTCAAATACTAACTTTACATAAAAATTCATACATATGATCACTTTTATAGTGATGATGAGTTTGATGTATAGAGTCACAGTTCTTTATCAGAAAATACTTTCACCTCCTTTGAGAATTAATTTTCAAATTCGG
Organism: Diploptera punctata; assembly: GCA_030220185.1. NCBI lineage: Eukaryota > Metazoa > Arthropoda > Insecta > Blattodea > Blaberidae > Diploptera > Diploptera punctata. The sequence continues at coordinate 52,664 of JASPKZ010006469.1, forward strand.
CTGTACCTGTTCCAGATTTGGCTGGGAGTAGCATTTCCGAAGTTTCCTTAAAAATTGTGAATTTTCTATAGGTGGTGGCCTTATACCAGTCTGAAAAGGATCTGAAATTAGCAATAATGTAGGTTTCGCCACTGTCAATATTTTTGTTTACAATTAATTGAAGTGGCACAAAGAACTCTAAAATATATTTCTATCAGAGTCAGCAATACTTCTGAAATTTCTGGTTGCTTATATTGAGTCCGTTGCGATCCGTCACAACTCCAGGTGCAAATGAATACCAATGTTGAATTTTCTTCTTCATTTACAGTCTGTCCCACTTCTTCTAAATGCCAGCAGTCGTGTAATGGTAAAATCCAACAATTGTTGTAAATTTATTGCATTAGAAGTGTCAGTAACATGATAAGATTCTTTATCCGGATAGCAATCCATTTCTCCTTTTTTTAGCACACTGTAGCAAGGATACATGTATTTGTCTGTGTTCCATATTACATAAAATTGTGTTCTAGAAAACCAGCTTCATCACCAAACATGATCAACGTTCTTAATGCTGATGATTGGTGCTTTGTCTTTCTAAAGACTATGAGAGTACTTACTTACTTACTTACTTACTTACTCACTGGCACTATCGAACCCGTAGGTTCATGGCCGCACGGACATGAGCTCTCCATACATCCCTATCCCTATCCTGAGCTAATGCTTCAGCCCATTCTCTATGAGAGTATGTTCTCTTAAACGTTTCCTGCCCACTTTGGAGAATTGATTATTTCCGTGCACTTTACAACAATTTCTTCTCCCTGCAGTTCCTTGTGCAGCTTAAGTCAGGACACCCGTATCTGTACTGGTAAGTAAAACCTCTACTTTCCTCCTTTTGGTTCTCTCGTTCAAATCTTGAAATGTTTTCGTTGGCCGTGCTGTTAGACTTACTACCTTAGGAATTGTGAATATCCCTTCAAGCCAATTGCTACATTTCTTAAGAAATGTTTCCTGTTTCTTGTGTGCTTCTATCCATCTTCTTTTCAATTCGGACTTGAAATGTGGATTTTTGTGCTTTATTTCCTTTATTTGTTCGTCTGAGTAAATTTTATAGTATGAAAGGCAATTTTCCTAAAAAGATATATATTTTAATATTCGGCAAATTTTGCTGTTGTATAATGTTAAACAGACATTTCGAGTCATTATACTGATGCACAATGACTCTAAAATAAAATTCGAGAAACTTAAAGTATTAGCTCAGGATAGGGATGTATGGAGAGCTTATGTCCGTGCGGCCATGAACCTACGGGTTCGATAGTGCCAGTGAGTAAGTAAGTAAGTACGTAAAGTAGAAATAATCACGTAGTATGAAAAATCACTTTTTTACTAACAACTAAACGAACCTGAATATCACGGAAAACTGCGAAATTTCGCTGTCGATTTTCAAAAATCGTGAAGCTAATACTTTAACCGTTCTACCATAATAAAGGAAAGTGCCGGGAAATGTCCGGAAATATAACTGAAATACGGTACTCAAGTTTGTTAAAATTTACTTCAGAAAATAACGAAAAAAAGTGTCCTATTTGAGTCAAAATAATTATTAAGAGGATAAAAATAATTAAACGTGTTAATAGTTACTGGTTTATCACAATCTATAAATATTCAGTTAAAATGTAATCCTAATAAATAATAAGCAATAATCTGTGGGACGTAAGCTTGTACAAAGAGCGCCGAGAAAGGATACTTGCAGTATGAGAGACAGTCAACTTTCGATTGGTCGTACACACACTGACTGATAAAAATCGGTTACCGTATTATCGCCTGATTATTCAGCTCTGCCATGTACTATTATTGTTTTTCCTGTCTAGAATAAATTTCCGAAAATCGACTTTTGGCCGCCTAAATCGGACAAATACCCCACTGTGGACCGGTTTGTTTTGTGCCTGGGTGAAGATGACCCCCACGCGACTAATAGTGTATTACTTTCTGTGTGACTAGAATCCCTAGAAAAATATGAAAAATGGTGACTAGGAACATATTTACCATAATATGTACTGAATTAAACTTTTCGTGAATTAATAAATGTGATTTTTAAAATAATTTTAAATTAATAATTCAGTTTTAATTAATAGAAATCGAAACTAACTCAATGGACTAGTTTTTTGGCAGAACTTTTAATATGAGACTTTTTATGTATTTTTAGTCATTTTAAGTGATTTTTTTATGAACAACGTGTAATTAGCAAAGATTATAAAATGTATTAATACTAGTAAAATACTAGACAAATAAGTGATTAACAATAATTCAATTGTTGTTTTATTTGGGGGTGAAGCTGACCCCACGCGACTAACTGATCCAGTATTTTTCTCGCGACTAATCGAGGATTAATGCCAAAAAATTAGGCATGACTAGACTCCCGGGCAAGCGTAGCAGTGCACGTCCAACCTCCATCAAATGATTTCAATGAATTGTAGCCCAGCTATAAAGGAAAGAAAGAAACTCAAAATGTAGAAATATAAGGTGTACATTCCACATTATATGCCAAAAAGATCTTAATAAATAAATTCCCGGGAAACACCGGGTAATCAGCACGGAGTATCTAAAAATAATAACGATATAAATTTATAATTATTTTTTTCTTTCTACTTAATCAACTAAACACAAAAACACGTTTAATTTATTTAGGCGTCATAACGCACTCCGGGTATTAGCTAGTATAGAATAAATTTCAATGTTTGTAGGAGAAACATTTATTATCCGAAAATATGTAACTTAACTGGACTTGAGTTAAAAGTGTCAAGTTTGTGGAAACCTCGATATCTTTAAAGAGAGAATTTCAGTGACTACTCGTCAAATAAATAGAATAGAAGAGGTTTTGTGAAGAGAAACTCTAAGTATATTGTTACCTACATCGGACAGACTGACAAGGTAAGACACAGCTACTCACTTGTCAATTGTGTTGTTTCATTGGAAGTGCGCCTGTATGCGGATACGCCTTTCCACACCTAGTAAGCACGTATTTAATAGCCCTTATCTAGTGTTATACTAATTTCACCTAATGAAAGTTTGTCTGTCCGTCCGTGTTTGTGCTAGCGAACATTGGATCCAGAGACTAGGATGGTTAACCCCCAGTACCGTTTATTTAGTTTCTTTGGCATATCAAATATAAAAGAGTGTAGTCATAGGCCTGTGCTAGAAGTGAAAAGCTGGGACTATGTGCTCAGTGCAGCAATTTGTTGATTTAACTAAAAGAGTTAGAGACAAACTAATTATATAGAATACACTGCGGTAAATGTTTTTACATTATGTTTATATTAACTATAAGCGCTCCGCCACTGTTTCTACCGTAAGAGAATAAGCTCCTAGCTTTTGTGAGCTCAACGTCCTACAGAAATTTCTAAGCCGCATTCACGTACAAGTTTCCGCATTAATCTTCTCCATCAACATCACCATCATCATTTCAAACACATTCCCAACTTCATTTTCATATCATCTTTACCTTGCATTACCATTAGCAACGCCATCTCTAACAAGACATACGCACTACTTGTTATTCTCTATTATTAAGGTCTTTATAATACCCATTCTACGCCGTATTCTTCACTTTTGTTCCAAGATTTATTATTGATTCCTGGTCGGAGAAGTTCCAGGTTGAATTTCTTTGGTGTCTTTTCTCAACTGTATACAAATGTTAAAAACCCATAATTATTTCCTATCCAGTGTGTATTAAAATGAACATGATTCTAAATTCAAGTCTCTCTTTTAATTTCTTTCTTTTTTATCCATTTGTTGTAGAATGAAATTTTAAATACGCATTTACTTTCTGCAGACTTTATTGTTAAATCCTTGAATTCCATTCATCAACAGGTAAACCTTGTGGTCACAAAAAGTTATTTTCTATTTTAAAAATCTCAAAAATTAGTTCTAAAGGATCAATTGTAAATTTAACGTGAAGATGGTTTTTTTTTTTCAAAATGCATAGAAAGTTAGGTAGGCCTCAAAGGGTTGAAATCCTTTTATATTAGTATTATTATTATTTTATATTTTGCACTTTCATTATTCAGTCAACAAATTTATCAAGTTTTACATGGTTGCTATTATTATTATTATTATTATTATTATTATTATTATTTATTTATTTATTTATTTACTTGCAGGTTCTATAATAGATTTGTTATTATCCTCTGCCCATTTGAATATTCTATAGCCAATCTTTATTATTCTCCATTTTTCCATGCCCCTTCCGTCAAGACTTTTCTTGCATTGTTGTGACTACTCCTTGTCTTCATATTAGTTATTATTATTATTATTGTTATTATTATTATTATTATTATTATTATATATTTTGCATTTTTTCTTATCAACTGTACATTGTGCATGTCTATTATGTTATTAGTAGTTTAACTATAGATAATTCATAATACTCGTAGTTAATACCTGCATAATTAAACCCAGTGATATAGAAGAGAATTCGTTACGTTCTTAACTCTATTAAGTAAAAAAATATTATTATTATTATTATTATTATTATTATTATTATTATTATTATTATTATTATTATTATTATTATTATTATTTTGATGGCATTCTAGGAGATCATCAATGTGCATTTAGAAGAAACAGGTCTACAACAGATCAGATTTTTAGTATAAGACAGATTTTAGAAAATAAATGGGAATGTAATGGTACTGTACATCAACTATACGTAGACTTCAAAAAAGCATACGATTCAATTAAGAGGGAGAAGTTATATAGTAAACTGTTGGAGTTCGGAATTCCTAAAAAGTTAGACTTATACGAATATGTCTAAATGGCACAAAGAGTAGGGTGCGTGTAGACAAACAGTTTTCGGACACTTTTGAAATCCACAATGGGTTGAAGCAAGGAGATGCACTATCTCCTTTACTATTTAATTTTGTACTAGAGCATGCCATTAAATCTTTAGAGAATGAGGAAGGCTTACAACTCAATGGTATTAATATGCTGTTAGTTTATGCTGATGATGTAGTATTGTTGGCCGATAGCGAGCAGATACTAAAGGACAATATGCACACACTATTAATTAACACTAAGAAATTAGGACTGTAAGTAAATATCAATAAAACTAAATATATGGTCACACGTAGAAATACATTATAGGCTATAATGGAAATGGACAGCTAATGACAAATGAGGGAAATTTTGAGGAAGTGGCTGAATTCAAATACCTAGGAACAATAATCAGAAATAGGAATGTGATGCTCAAAGAAATTAAACATAGGCTCAATTCTGGAAATGAGTGTTATTATGCATTGCAGAGACTCTTGATGTCCCAACTTCTTTAAAAAACGTTAAACTGAAAATATATAAAACTATTATTCTACCAGTTATATTATATGGATGTGAAACATGGGATGAAAGGAGATTGCAGGTATTTGAGAATAAAGTACTTAGGAAAGTTTTTGGACCAAAGAGAGGTGAACAAACAGGTGAACGGAGAAGACTACATAACAATGAACTACATGGTCTTTATAGGAAGCCAGATATAATAAGAACAATGAAGTCTCGTAGACTGCGATGGGCAGGATATGTTGCACGTATGGGGAATGAAAGACTTGCATGGAAGCTTCTTATAGAAAGCCAGAGGGAAAACGTCCAGTTGGTAGACCAAGAGTGAGGTGGGAGAATAACATTAACTATGATTTGAGGGAAGTAGATTATACAGGGAATGATTGGAAAGCATTAGGTCAGGATAGGGATGTATGGAGAGTTTATGTCCGCGCGGCCATGAACCTACGGGTTCGATAGTGCCAGTGAGTGAGTAAGTATTATTATTATTATTATTATTATTATTATTATTATTATTATTATTATTATTATTATTATTATTATTATTATTATTATTACTATTATTAAATAGCGTAATCTGGCCATTATAATCACCTATGTCACCATACTTTAATACGTAATAGAATGCCGTAATGGCTTATACATATTGGTCAAACGAGTATCAGTAGGAGTGCCGTACAATAAAACCGTGCCCGCATTGTTTTCCTCTTGCTCTCGTTGTGATTACGTCACAGGGCATCCAATTAATGGTGACATCGTCTTGTTTAGTAGTTATGAATGGTCGGTGAAAGAGTTATGTTTTTATTTTTAAGTTGTCATTTCTGAGATGGCCCTGTATTTGAACTGATCGCTCATTTCTATTTATTTGGTCAAATTATAAGTAATATGTGGTCCAGAGTTAAAAGAAAAATATCTCTCCGGACAGGTCCCTTTATGATCCAGGATGTCTGAAAAGAATGTTAAACCAAGATAAAGATTCATAACTATAACATTTTAAAATAATTTACAATGTCAATTTATCAATAAAAGGCGATACTAGTAAAATTCATGGTAAGTTTCCGTTGAGGTATTAAGTCACATTAATAGAATATATGAATAATAACTATAAAATAATCACCTGATGATGGGACTAATCCCGAAAGGCCTACATAGTGTTAAAACAACTTACGTTGAAGAGACGGACCTACAAGGTGAATATTTTATAATTTTATTCATATATTCTATTACTGTAATAAAGCAGAAATCTTACAACATAATTGACACGTAAGTACTGAATAAATATGAGCTTTTAATGATGAGCCTAATAATTATAGGGTTCTTCATTACCAGTTTGAATTTATTACAGGATGTGTTATCGCTATGACAACAGATAATGCTGTTGTTATTAATTACATATCTCCAATTATATTGCGTAATATTGAACATATATTATTAACGGTCAGATTTGTATAATGGATGCAAATATTGATAATCTATACTCATATTGATTAGTGTAGGCTATTCCGTGAGGTATTTGCGTCATATTTCTCATAGATTAGTGTTTGTCATTCATGCCATGAACAGTGGTATGCAAATAGTAGAGAATGCCTTAGTTTATTTTACATCACTTTTTGTTCACTTTTACGGTAGAGCACAAGTCGTGTGGCAAAACATTTAAAAGTAAATCCCTCCTCTATCTCTTTCACTCGTAGTTTAACCTCTCCATTTATTAGGTACTTTTATCCCATCTTATGTCTCTTCAGTATTTCACGAGTTTACAAAAAGTTAAGAAGTTAGTACTATACACATAGTGTCCTCAATTATTCACAAAAACTAACACAGTTTTCCCCAATTTATGATTGAAAGGCACAGTTTTCCCCAAAATATAAAAAAAAGTCATAGAGAAATTAATAATTTTATATGTAAACAAAGATTAAGGCAAGAAGCCTTGGCATAGAGCTGGTTCGAGTCTCAATGGGGAATAACTTTTCTCATGCAATTTCGGCCCATCGTGAGGCATTTGGGTAGCTACAATAAGTAGCGACCCCAGTTAAGAAGACCAGCTATAACGGCTAGGGGACTCTACATTCTGACCACATGTCACCCCTACACTAGCTAGATGATCGTCTACCCATGTGACTAACACTTGTGGAAGTGAGGCCAGCAGTCGGATGGTAGGCCAACAACCTTCTAGGCCTGTCATGCCGTGGAACAAAGATAATAATTAGTAGAAATCATATGGACAAACGTTTATACAATCATTACAAAATTAGTAATTACTAAACAATATGTAGATTAAAGCGTTTGAAAGGATACATTTCTGATAAATGGAATTATCGCATGAATCCTTTATTGAATCGATTGAATAATTCTTAAATGATTTAAGATTAATGTGTGTAGGTCTATAATTAAAAATAACGTATTAACTATCGTATTAAAAATAATGGTATCATATGACGAAATAAAAAATAAATTATTTCACGTTTAAAAACTGTGATACAATTGCCATTTCAATTTATCAATTGGCAGTACTAATTAAAACATATCTCATTCGTTTCATTATTACAAAATTCAATTGAGTGACTGTGCAATTATAACTCAAATTTATTTAATGTTAATATTTTATCGTATATTTTGAATATCATCATCATTTCGTCTTGTACCCGGGTGGATCAGTTACATCGCTCCACTTTTCTAGGTCTTCCCAAGATTATTCGTTATTTTGGAGTATAAGCAAGAATGTCTCTAGCCCATCTATTGGGATTCGCCCTTTGGACATGTTCTATCCATTGAAATTTATTGCCGAATCTTATTAAATATAGGATATATCTTTAGTTTTTTAGGATATCCTCATTTTTACGGTGTTCCAATCGATGATTATTTGTATATATTGTTTTATTTTTGATATTTAAATAATTTTAATAACATCAACGTTCCATATCAGCAAGTTCATCACCATCACATTTACGGACGACATTTTGTATCAATTGTTGAATTTGTGTACAAAGTACATAATAATAATAATAATAATAATAATAATAATAATAATAATAATAATAATAATCCATCCATTCGTGCATAGTAATTCTGCCCAATGGCAGGGTCTTTCACAGCAATCATAGCATTTTCATGCTATGCTTTGCAGCTTTACTAGGGAATTAAAAGTGTCGTAGCTTCCCTATTTAATGGCGGAAAGTGACTAGACGTGTTGTGTATCGCTCGTGACCAACATATTATTTTGAAGGTGTGATCACATTCTAAGTCGCTTAAAACATCATAACTGATAGTTTGTGTTATATAAAACAATTTGGCTAAGTTAAATTCATAAGATGGGCCCCAAGAAGAATAACTCAATGGAAATAGAAGAAGTGGTGAAACGTGTCTTACAAGAGTCGCTACAAGATGCTACCATGCTGTCAAGTGTTGCCAACATAATAAAGGAGACTGTTGCTGCGGCGGTTATAGAATTAAAAGTGGCATTGGAGCAAAGTCACGCCTTAATCAGTGAGCTCCAGAAATCTATTCAGGACCGTGATAACAAGATAGTGACTTTGGAATCTAAGATTGATAGCTTAGAACAATACCAAAGGCGTCAGTGTGTGCGTATTTTTGGTATTGCGGAGGAAGAAAATGAAGACACAGATGCCATCGCCTTGCAGGTAGCAGAGAAAGTTGGTGTTAGTCTCCAGGTCAGTGACATTGACCGTAGTCATCGAGTAGGTAGAAAAACAGATGGTGGACGACCTAGGGCTGTCATTGTTAAATTTGTGTCCTACCGTAAGCGAAGTGAGGTGTTTCGAAATAAAAAGAATTTGAAAGGCAGTGGAATTACGATTCGTGAGGACCTTACTAGTGTTAGGCATCAGTTACTTCGCGAAGCTATAAATATTCATGGCGTAACCAATGTCTGGACCCAAGATGGTTCTGTCATTGTTAAGGTAGGAGACAGAAAAAAGCGAATAAATCATATATCAGATCTCAGGTCAGAGTGATAATTATCAACTCAGAAACTCGTTACTTTTTGTAATTTATTTTTATTAGTATTTAATTATTTACTGTGTTCATTTTTTCTTAATTTTTTCGTGTATAATCTATTTTTTTATTAATTTAATTTTGTACTTCATATACTAAACACCAATTGATATTTCATATTTACGGTTTTCTTGTTTTAGTTAGTAACATTTCAACCATAGATTTAAGGAATGCACCTGCAGCCCCTTTTCGGTCTTTGACAGTTCCATTGTCCCCATCTCAACATACCCCTTCCACCTCAGACCTTTTAAAATCACGTTTCTCTTTGAACAGCAATACACTCAAAATAACACATTGTAATGCACAGTCACTCCTGTCCCACTTCTCAGAATTCCAAACTATATTTTCAACACTAAATCTGCATGCCATTTTAATTTCTGAAACATGGCTGAAAAATACCCTTCCTTCTTCTCTTGTAAACATGCAAAATTACACCTTGATTAGGAATGACAGAGTCGGGAAAAATGGAGGCGGCGTGGCGATGTATATACGTTCCGATCTACAACCAAAAATTGTATCCCATTCGCCTAGTGAATACTCGTCTCGACCCGAATACCTATTTATAGAAATTAGAGCGAAAATGCAGAAATGTTTATTAGGAGTAGTTTATAAGCCCCCAAATGTCGGTCACCTACATGACATTGAAACAGTACTCCAAAATCTGATACCATCTTATGAACATGTAATTGTACTAGGAGACTTCAATACTAATCTATTAGCCACAAATTCTTACAACACTATACTATTACAGACAATGTTCCAGTCATGCAATATGACAATACTGCCTTCAGAACCAACCCATCATACTAGGTATTCTGACACACTACTAGACTTAATTATAACAAATAATCCTCAAAAAGTTATAACTAGTGGACAGATAGAAGCTCCAGGCATCTCTGCACATGACTTAATATACATTGAATATTCACTCCTTTGCTCTAAACGTAGACCTAGACTTGTAACATACAGAGACTTGAAACATATAAATTATGCGCAATTAATTGATGACGCTGCAAAACTACCTTGGAACAACATATGGACACTTAGGACTGTAGACGAGAAAGTTGAAAATTTTAATGACATGATTTTACAATTGTATGACAAACACGCACCTATCAAGACTAGACGTATAAACAGACCACCTGCACCCTGGATGTCTGATAATATCCGCTTGCTTATGACAGAGAGAGACGCAGCATTTAGGAAATACAGGAGGAACAAAGAACTGACAGACTTACAGACATACAAACATCTGAGGAATAAAGTCAACCAGACTGTAAGGAATGCAAAACTAAGATATGCCCATACTATTATTACACAATCTATGTCCAACTCAGCTGACATGTGGAAAAATTTAAAATCAATAGGCCTCTGTCAAAATAAACTACAGGTAGAAACAGCTGACCTACCACTAGATGAGTTGAATGACCATTTTACCCGCCTCCCTTCTGACAACACCTCACAACAAAAACAACAGACAATAGATGAACTAATGTCATATTCCCAACCTACCCGAGACAAATTCTTTTTTTCCTATATCTCACCTAATGACGCCAAAAGAGCAGTATTACGTATTAAATCTAAAGCACAAGGAATAGACAATATAACAATAACTCTCCTGCAAAAAATAATAGACATTATTCTCCCAACAATAACCCACATTTTTAATGCCTCTATAATGACCGGGACCTATCCCAGACTCTGGAAAATGGCTCTAGTTCGTCCTACACCGAAATCAAACACTCCCACAACACTCGATGATTATAGACCAATTAGTATTCTTCCCTGTTTATCTAAAGCACTGGAACACATAATACACTCACAGTTAACAGACTACCTCACCACACACGACTTACTTGATGAACATCAGTCTGGTTTTAGAACAGGACATCACACAAGTACTGCACTACTTGACATTGTAGAGGACATAAGAGACTCAATGGACAAAAGCAAACTCACCGCAATAGTCCTACTCGACTACAGCAAAGCCTTTGACACAGTAGATATAGACTTAATGCTAGCGAGACTAAAGACACTACATCTGTCGGAAAACTGCCTTGATTGGTTTGCATCTTACCTCACTAATCGTCAGCAATCAGTTTCTGTTAATAATCGCATTTCTTCCTGGCGCTTGGTGAGGAAAGGGGTACCTCAAGGCGGCGTCCTCGCTCCTCTTCTCTTCTCGATTTATATTAATGACGTGACCAAGAAACTACAAAACTGCAAGCATCATCTTTACGCCGACGACCTACAGATTTACACACACTTTAGGCCTGACGAAATTAATGAATATATTGACAAAGTAAACACTGACCTCAGGCATATATCTTTATGGTCCAGACAATATGGGCTGAAACTAAATGTAAACAAAACGCAAGCAATAATTATCGGACATCCAAGGCTATTACACCTCATAAACAATGGCAATATGCCGGCTGTCATATTAGATAATGAACAAATTCCTTATACCGACGTCGTTAAAAACTTGGGATTTTACTTAGATTCTAATTTAAAATGGCATGAGCAAGTAAAACAAACATCTAAAAGGATCTTCTCCATAATGCATTCCCTAAAGCGACTTAAACATTTTCTTCCTACAACTCTTAAAAGAATTTTAATCCAAACTTTAGTGATGCCGCATTTTGACTACTGTGACGTTCTACTAACTGACATAAGTGACGGATTGTCGGACAAACTGCAGCGTGTCCATAATATGTGTATCAGATTCATATTTAATGTTCGAAAATACGATCACATTTCTCCATTATTCCACGAATTGTCATGGCTACATCTAAAAGAGAGAAGAAAATCGCACTGTCTAATTCTCCTATTTAAGATCCTACATACCTCGATTCCCAATTATTTATCATCCCGTTTCCAGTATCTATCCTCAAACCATAACTTAAACACAAGATCACAACATAGTCTCTTACTTAATATACCGCAACATAGGACATCACATCACTCCATGTCATATACCATCTCCACTTCTCGCAACTGGAATTCCCTACCACAAGAAATAAGGGGCTGCCGGACATTGGCATCTTTTAAAAGAAATCTAAATTTATATTTGCTCTAAACTCGACTTCATTATTATCCAGTGTAAGATATATATATTAATTGGTGTTTCCCGTATAATGTATCATATTTATATTATACTATTATTATTATTATTATTATTATTATATTATTATTATTATTATTATTATTATTATTATTATCGTATCATTATTGTTATTACCCTATGAAATGTTGTTTGTACATGACATTTACATTGCTACATTTATTGTATCTTTAACTGTTTATAATTAGTATAGTGTATATCTATATTTGTCGAATATTTATTTGTATTTGTGCTGGTTGAGTGGAAGAGAGGGCCTTATGGCCTTAACTCTGCCAGAATAAATAAAGTATTATTATTATTATTATTATTATTATTATTATTATTATTATTATTATTATTATTATTATTATTATTATTATTATTAAAAAGAAATAAAGTTATATACAGACATTCATAGTGATATAAGAAAACGAAGGTTAGAATTTTATGTTCATATTAAACAAATGAATTCAATTAGACTTACAAAACAAATAATGGAATTCTACGAAAATAGAAGTAAAGCAGGAGTGGATGGATACTATGAAATGGAATGGTTAAATGATAAAGGACTTAAAATTCACAGGAATTTCTCAAGAACATATCATTACATACAGATAACTTTAAAATTAAGGTGCTCAAGTGGCAGATTAACAAAGAGGACAAACTCAAGAGAAAAAAGGTGGAATAACATGGACAGAAGAGAAAAGAAAGCCCATTGCAAAAAAAAAAAGTAAATATTGAGTCAAAGGAAAACCCTCTAATTACTTTGTGTATTCCTACATAGGCTCATTCGCAATAATAAAAATAATATAATAATAATTATTATTATTACCTTGTGAGAAGCACTGGAACGGATTATAAATAAGCAACTAGCCGACTAGCTAAATGAACATGAACTTCTTGGCACTTACCAAACAGGATTTCGGACTGGTTACAGCACGCCATCCACATTACATAACAATACTGAAGACATACGTGAGGCTATGGATCAGAATAAATTGATAATCCTAACTCTACTCGACTTTTCCAGAGCTTTTGACATGGTTAATACAAACATTTTTCTGAAAATTCGATTCAGTACTTTCAATCCTACCTTACTGGCCGCCAACATCGCGTTGTTTTAGGCGATCGTTTTTCTTCATGGATTTCAGTGGAGTACCACAAGGATCAGTATTAGGTCCAATTTGATTTTTCTTTATACATTAACGACACAACTGACTGCATTAAACATTGCAAATATCATATCTAACCTTTTTTTATTATTGATTTCGTACATCTCAATGATGGATAAATCATATTTGAAGAGAAAAATTATACGCTCAGACCGGGACTTGAACCTGGGACCCTTGGTTCTCTAGACCAAGTGCTCTACCAACTGAGCTACCTGAGCAAGTGCCGATCTAAACGCAAATCTTTCTCTATATACATTGTAATTCCCATCCACCAAATGCTGTGAAGCCATGCTTCTATCTTGCAAATGGCGGCTCCTTTATTAAGAAGACATATTTGGGAATTATACATTACAGCCAGTACGGCTTTTTCCAAGTTTTTATTATTGATTTCGTACATCTCAATGATGGATAAATCATATTTGAAGAGAAAAATTATACGCTCAGACCGGGACTTGAACCTGGGACCCTTGGTTCTCTAGACCAAGTGCTCTACCAACTGAGCTACCTGAGCAAGTGCCGATCTAAACGCAAATCTTTCTCTATATACATTGTAATTCCCATCCACCAAATGCTGTGAAGCCATGCTTCTATCTTGCAAATGGCGGCTCCTTTATTAAGAAGACATATTTGGGAATTATACATTACAGCCAGTACGGCTTTTTCCAAGTTTTTATTATTGATTTCGTACATCTCAATGATGGATAAATCATATTTGAAGAGAAAAAGTATACGCTCAGACCGGGACTTGAACCTGGGACCCTTGGTTCTCTAGACCAAGTGCTCTACCAACTGAGCTACCTGAGCAAGTGCCGATCTAAACGCATATCTTTCTCTATATACATTGTAATTGTATGTATATAGAGAAAGATTTGCGTTTAGATCGGCACTTGCTCAGGTAGCTCAGTTGGTAGAGCACTTGGTCTAGAGAACCAAGGGTCCCAGGTTCAAGTCCCGGTCTGAGCGTATACTTTTTCTCTTCAAATATGATTTATCCATCATTGAGATGTACGAAATCAATAATAAAAACTTGGAAAAAGCCGTACTGGCTGTAATGTATAATTCCCAAATATGTCTTCTTAATAAAGGAGCCGCCATTTGCAAGATAGAAGCATGGCTTCACAGCATTTGGTGGATGGGAATTACAATGTATATAGAGAAAGATTTGCGTTTAGATCGGCACTTGCTCAGGTAGCTCAGTTGGTAGAGCACTTGGTCTAGAGAACCAAGGGTCCCAGGTTCAAGTCCCGGTCTGAGCGTATAATTTTTCTCTTCAAATATGATTTATCCATCATTGAGATGTACGAAATCAATAATAAAAACTTGGAAAAAGCCGTACTGGCTGTAATGTATAATTCCCAAATATGTCTTCTTAATAAAGGAGCCGCCATTTGCAAGATAGAAGCATGGCTTCACAGCATTTGGTGGATGGGAATTACAATGTATATAGAGAAAGATTTGCGTTTAGATCGGCACTTGCTCAGGTAGCTCAGTTGGTAGAGCACTTGGTCTAGAGAACCAAGGGTCCCAGGTTCAAGTCCCGGTCTGAGCGTATAATTTTTCTCTTCAAATATATCTAACCTGTTTATATACATACTAGACCAGAACTGATTAGCGATACAGTTAAACAACTTAATGAAGACCTTAACTCCATAGCAGCGTGAATAAAACAAACATACCTTATTATAAATACTGAGAAGTTAAAAGCAATTGTCATTGGCCATCAAAGTCTATTAAACAAAATTAATTATCCATCAATAACTTCTGCAAATATAAATCAAACTGAAATTCCATTTAAAATTTCCGTGCAAAATCGTGTATATTTCGACCAAAATCTTAGTTGACAGGTTCATTTAAGACAAGCTTGTAAAAAATATTCAATCTTCCATTCCCTAAAACATTTGAAAATTTTTCTTCCTTCTTTATTGAAAAAATGCTTGGCTCAACTTTTAATTATGCCGCATTTCGATTATTGTGACGTACTCTTCACTGACATTAGTATCACATTCGGACAAAGACGGCAACGAGTTCATAATGTTTGTCATAATGCTTGTGCACGTTATATATGGAACCTTCAGTATTTCAGATGTTGTCTTGGCTCGCATTGGAAGACAGTCGAAAGATACAATGCCTCTGCTTATTATACAACACTTTGTACACCTCATCACCCTTTATATTTCTACTCGCTTCCATTCGCTATCCTCCCATCATAACTTACACACGCAGTCGCAAGAAAATGTAACTCTAACTGTTCCTCTATATCGAACATCTCACTATTCCTCATCCTTCCTTTTCTTTTTTCGGCCACCCGACACTGGAATTCCGTCCCCTCTAGAACTGCCCGACTCAAAAACAGTTCAAGAAAAAACTGACTACGTATTTCCTTAGACAATATAATATATAACTGTGTTCCATGTATACTTGTATTATTCCTTTATATTTTAAACTTTCTTTCACCTAGCCAATTACTTCATCGAATTATATGTTATTAATATTATTATTATTATTATTATTATTATTATTATTACAATTTTTATTTCTTTCCGTTATAAAATAATACCCTCCGTGCGCTGCTATGCTTGCTTGGGAATCTACTTATCCCGATCTTCTTGGCATCAATGAAAGACAAAAATGGTCATTGTGAGTTATGCGTAAAAGATAATCATATGCTGTCGCGGACTTTTTTGTAGATTTGTTTGAGATATTCAATTCTGTGTACAATAATTTGGTGTATTTGTTATGGTTTAGGCAGCGTAAGCCATTTAAACGTCAAAATACGGACTTTATTTCACGTTTTTCACTACAAAGGGTGATTTGTAGGGGTGAAGGGGTTGAGTATTACAATTATCTTATAGCCTGTGTTCATCCCTGGAATCTCCTGAACATTTTGCAAAAAGCCTCATCACAATCGGATCAACGGTATGGCCTCGCATAAAGTACGAACAAACAAACATTCATTTTTATATATTAGATGTATTACTGTAAGGCCCGGGTGGCACGTAAATGTACTTATAAGGCGACAGGTTAAACGTCATTAATGGAATTATAATTCTTTCTGGTTAATAAAGAATGTTTTATAATGAATATAACATGCAACTTTTGTAACAGTCAATTGGTACTTCGAATTCTATCGGAAACCTATTAACCATTTCGCGGTTAGAGAAAATATGTAAATATCTTTAAATATTATAATATATTCGATACACAAACCCACGCTACACCGCAATAAAGGTTTATATACACTTTTGCTTTATTGGCTTTGACGTGGTCCGTAGTATTATCAAAGAAAATGATGAATATACATTTTAACGTCATTACTCTGAAACTTCATAGGTTATTGAAACAAACGTTTTATATAAACAATAAATCTGTGTTACAGATTCCTAACGTTCAAGGAAATACACTTCAGACCCGAACCCCGGTCGGCGGGATGAAAATAGAGGACACTACTAACCATGCCACCGTAACAGGCTAAACAGCATAATTTAGTTACAATCCGGGTTCATATTCTACCTACAAAGTGTAAATAAATACTTTTTTTTTTATTTAGCCCTATTTGAAAACTATTTCTTTAAAAATTAATTTTACTTGCATCCAACAAAATATTCGATTTGCATCAGCCAGTAAATGAGATTTTGGTGTTTAATTCAATTTGTTTCAAGTTTAAATACAGTTTGTAAAATATATCGTTAAAATTTTAAAAATATTAAACTAATGTGTTGTAAACTTAACATAGAACTTATTTGATGATCTTGAAGAAGATTCCCGGGCCGTTGGTCGTGGTCTTGAGGCTTATAGTTCTCCGAAGTTTCACCAGAGCCTCAAGACCACGACCAACGGCCCGGAAACCTTTTACAAGATCACCATCCGTGAAAGTCTAAGTATATATAATAGAACATTTTATTAATTGTTTTTGTGTAATTCATTGCCGCCTGTTCACATTTTTTCAGATTTAAATTTTAATTAATAACTGAGTAATCACTAGACAACTATCTTCAACAACTCAGCTCATTCGCGTCTTAATTCAATTCTGGGAAAGTTTTGCTCCAAGTTCTCTTATTTTAGGTGTGACGTTGTTTTACGTTCATGCGGGACCAACGTTTAACTTGACTATCCTCTTATTCAGTTCCATTTAGCCTCATATACAGGATAATTCAAAATGAATGGGACAGATCATCAAAACATCCCTGTGATCATTGTGTTGAAATTGTTTTACAAATATAGCGTGAGAGGTTAATTCTTCAAGTTTCGATTTGCAACAATGAAAACAATTAAATATCGCCGATGCTGATTATGCATATATACCCGAAACATCCCGCGTGGCGACACGGTGCTTCCTAGCGAGAGTTTCTTAACCAGGCTAAATTATTTACGCTACAGATGTCAACGAGTGGCATATGGTTAGAACATCGCCTTAATGAGACAAAACAACTAATGTAGTTCTTGGACTTGTGAAGGTCGATTAAATTTTGCAAAGAGACTCTTATTCAGACTTGCGGTTATTTTATCTTCACACCAGCACCCACGTATTAAAGTCCCTCCCGTTGAACCTATACCTTGGATTTTCCGATCCCAAAATTCCATTGACGCCTGTCGAGTTTCAACCCGCGATCCTCAGGACTAGAGGCAAGGAACATAACCACAAGACCACCGCTGCCGATCCATGCTCATTGTAGGAGCTATTAATAAAAATGGCGGTTGTAGCAATGAATTAGATACATAGTGACTTCCTTTTTCAACAAGGCGGTGTAGCAACATTGGCATAACCGCTTACATCTTAACAAAAGGGTTGTCAGACATAGGCCTACAGTTTTTTAAGAGATAGTACGATTTTTTTTCTTCCTGGTATGATGTAATATGGTTAACGTGCAGCATATGTTCCTTGTTTTTTGTTGTTTCAGGTTAATTATTTTATTTAAATTCATTTTAAAGAAATGTGAAATAATGTCCCCGCAAGGGGTGACATATAGTACCGAACGGGAGATTTTGAGTTTAAATGCATGTGGATTCCTCGAATACCATTGACTAGAGATGACGTGGCGATTGTTGTATCATTGTACTACATACAATAAATTAGATTAGATGGTACAGATTCCTGACGTCGAGCAAGGTTTGTTGTGTTAATTTGACTATTACATTCATATGCCGTCACACTAGCTTCAAACGTTTTACAGTAAAAGCTCCTTATTCGCGGTTCCGTTATTCGCATTTTCATTATTCGCAGGTTAAAAAATTGCAGCACAGTTCCTGTATTTGCGGCTAAAAGTTTCTTAATTCGCGGATCCAGTTCATATATTAAAAGGATTAAATATCCTTTATTAACGCATCTGCATCCTTTTCTTACTGCAGGCTCGTGTCAAGGTGACTTTTACAAAGAGTGATTCAAACCAAATGGGCAAATAAATATGAAAGTAAAACAAACCTTATTGCCACTAATACTAAAACGTTGTTAAAAGCCGCCGAATTACACGTGCCGCTATGTCCGTTGGTAAATGTCTCCCTCGTCACGATCGGTGTTTTATTGTAAATTGACCATTCGTTGCGATAATTTTGATTGAATAGCTTCAGCTTTGTTCCCAAAAGGAAAGAAAAATTAGTTCCAAAGTGGAAAAGAGTAGTGTTGCCTCTTAAATAAAAAATTGAAATGCTTGACCGTTTACGCGCTGGCGAATCGTTTCATCTACAAGGTTCCCACAAGTACTCTTTCGAGTTTGGAACACGTGTAACTTGCGTATAAATAAACTTACAAACATGAAACTAGTACTAACGGAAAGAAGAACTCAAAACGTTTAGGTTATAGTATCACAGTTGGCAACAATGACATACAACATTGCGTATTGTTGAAAGAGAGAAAATGGCTGGTATAGAGGATAGGAGAGCGTTCTGTGTTCTCGATTATCATGTTCATCAATCTGTTATTGTTGTTCAACGACATTTTCGAACACGATTTGGTGACGATTCAACCAGTGGTCCTTCAATTCGTAAGTGGTACTCTGATTTTACGACAAGAGGGTGCATCTGTAGGAGGAAATCTTCTGGACGCCCGGCTGTAAGTGAGGCCGGATTTGTGAATCTTTTACACGTAGTCCTCATAAATCAACCATTGCAGCTAATAGAGAGTTTTAGATCCCTAAATCCACCGGGGAGGTTTGAATAAAAAAACCACGGTCTGCTCCGCCGTGTATCGTCTTTTGTTTCCGTTGTATATATTAGCGTAGAGTTCATAACAATCAAGGTAATTAATCAAAAGCCTTTGCCCGGGCCCATAAGAAGCAAAGATTGATTCATCTTTCTTTTCCAAACTCTTAAACATAAATCAACAATAGATCTTAAAACACTGGAGTAATCTATGATTCTTAATTAAACTGGATATATCATTATTATTATTAACCATGAAAGCTAGACGGAAAAAGAGGAAGCTTGTATGATCTCCTAAATCAGTAAGTTTATGTATGGGAATATATCGAACAGCAGCATGCACATAAGTAATTTGAACATTAAAAAGGATGTATATAAAAATGATGTTTAATATAAACAAGACGTCTGAAGTATATAAAAAATATAACAAATATAAATATTGATCATTCTTGAATTTAAACAAAAAAATAAATCATTAACATAAAAAATATATATCATACCTCACTCAAACAAGTACATTCATACAAATATTTCAAGCCAGGGTGGCTTTCCCTGGTCCTCCGGACCACAACTCAAACCACGCCACTCGCGTGCTCCAGACGACGTAGTCTAAACAAAAGTTCCGATCGAATGATAATGTTCTGAATGTGCGTAGCGTATTTGAGCGTTCCGAGGTAGAAGGGGAGATGCGCAGCACAAACAGCGCAACAGGAGAGGTAAAAAGGAGAGTGGGGGTAGATGCATAGAGAAGGGATATTGGCATAGTTCACGAATCTTTCTGTTCAAGGAGGATAACGGCACTGCCGTTGCGAACCGAAAATCGCACTTTCGGTTCAATATCTCCTCCTCGGGCCCTCCGGGAAAGAACAGTCCCATAAATTTCCAAACAATGAAAAAAAAAATCCCCAACAAGTCTTATAGACTTAAGTCACTATGAAGTTGTTCCTGATGATACTAGATGGCGAATCCCACGTTGGGAGGGCACGGCAACACTACATGATTCCGAGCGGAAAACTTTATCACCATTTCATCGTCCCCAAAATTAATATCACCACATCAGCTTCTTCGTCGACCATCCAGGCGCTGTAAATAAACTCAAATCTTGCTGATGACACTGACGCCATAGTCGAACTCCGCGGTGTTCCAGGTGAAAACAGGGTGACGATACAACAACATCGATTGCCGGATCGCAATCCTGATCAACCGCTCCCCTGGAATCCGTAGTTGCAGAACCATCATTTCGGCCAGCTGGGCACTTGGGGTCGGCCGAACCCACCAAGTACTCGACTGCCAAAGGTTCCATGTTCCTCCGCTATGCCAATATGAGGGAAGGGTAAACTGAAATAATAAAACAGGCAGAAACAGAAAACGGAACCTCAAAAGTTTTTACAAAAGATATTACATAGTACTATGTTAAATAAGTAGTATCATATTTGTCCTTCACAAAACATCATTGGCATTAATCCACTACAGGACATACTTTTACTTGACTAACGTGCTGCTTGGTTACGTGGCCATCAGCGCTTTCCAACACAAGGGTAACCGGCGTTAGAAAGCGTTTTACAATATAAGTTTCAGACCACTTAAACATGAGCTTTCCCATACGTTGCTCCCCACGATTACTGAGTGGAAAAAGGCGATAACGTACTCGATCGCCAACTTTATAAGATACGTCTTTTCTATCATGATTATACCTATTAGCTACGATCTCTTTTGAGATCTTAAGATTCCTGAATGCCTCTTCCCACTTCTGAACTTTATTGGCCTGTTTTAAATCGCCCAAATCGGCTTCCGTAATGCGCCAACTTAATTCAAGGGGATGCATAATACGTCTACCCAGAAACAATTCGGCTGGAGTAGTTTTTGTAGACTCATGGACAGCATCGTTACATACCAAAGCAAACAACGGCAAATGTTGATCCCAAACATTTTGCTTAACGTTACGAAAAATGGTAAGACCCGTTTTCAATGAGCGGAGAAACCTCTCACAAAGATTGGGATTTGGATAATGGAGGGAAGTAGTAATATGACGAACACCCCAATCGAAACACATATTCTTAAACATGTGAGAAGTAAAAGCCTTTGCATTATCAGAAACAATGGATTCAGGGACACCGAAGTTCGGAAAGAAATTCCTAGTGAAGAATTCTACAACGGCATTAGACTTCAAGGATCTCACGGGGTGAAGCACGACATATTTAGAGAACCCATCGACAATTGCTAGAACACCAACATTGCCTCGTTTAGAGCGAACTAAGGGACCAAAGAAATCAATAAAGAGTCTTTGCATAGGAGCTGTGCAAGGCTTCGCTGAATGAAGACCTACTTTCATATTTGGGGCGGGCTTAGCTCGTTGACAATCAACACAATTCAAAATATATTTACGCACATCATCACCCATATGAGGCCAGTAATACTGTCTATTAAGCTTTTCCATAGTCTTGGCAATGCCCAAATGCATGCCAAGAAGAGAATCGTGATAATACTTAAGTAAGACAGTTCGCAATACCACAGGGACCAAAACACGATTCTTCAGACCTTTACGAGGATTGTACACTAATAGACCTCCATGTAAAGAAAAATCTGGACTATTAGTACCTGCTATAATTTGAGCATATAATCTCTTACAATCATTATCTTCTTGTTGATGTAATTTAAGGTCTTTAAATGACGCAGGGAAGTTCGATAGAAGACTGACTTGAGGGTGTTATGAAACATCTTCTTCAAGGAACAGGCGCGACAAACCATCAGCTACCGCGTTCTCAGATCCTATAACATGAACTACATCAAAGTTGAAAGCAGAAAGGCGCACAACCCACCTACCAATTCTACCGAGAGTGCCACTATTCTTACATAACCAAGAAACTGCTTGATTATCTGAGTGAACCACAAAACGGTTGTGTTCCAGAAAAGTGCGGAACTTTTCGCAACCGAAAACAATAGCTAACATTTCTCTCTCATAAATGCTATACTTAATCTCGGCCTCATTCAAAGTGCGGCTAGCGTATCCCACAGCGCCAAATTGCCGTCAATTTCTTGGTTGAGAACCGCACCTAACGCTCTATCACTGGCGTCACACTGAAGAACAAATTTTTTATTAAAGTCAGGGACTTGTAAAGTAGGAGCCTCACAGAGAGCTAATTTGAGACGTTGAAAAGATGCTTCACATTCTTGACTCCATAAGAATTTTGTCTTCTTCTTCTTCTTCAAGTTATTCAAAGGAATGGCAATCTGAGAGAAGTTAGGAATAAATCTGCCATAAAAGCCTATCATTCCCATGAAACTTCTAACGCCTTTTAAATTCTTAGGTGCAGGAAGATTCTTGATGGCTTCAACTCTCTCGGGATTCACCTGGATACCTTCGGCCGATAACAAATGACCCAAAAACTTTATCTCAGAACATCCCAAAGTGATCTTTTCAGGATTGACAGTAAATCCCTTATTATTCAATCTTTTAAAAACTTATCGTAAGTGAGTAAGGTGCTGCTTCATGTCAGAAGAATATACAATGAGGTCATCACGGTACTGGAAGACATACTTGTATTTTAGGTCTCCAAACAATTTGTCTAATTCACGACTCAATATTTGACTACCTCTCAAACCCATACGCAGCATATTGGATTCATAAAGACCATTAGGAGTAACGAAGGCAGTGTACTTTCTGCTGGAAGGAGTCAACGGTATTTAAAAGAAGGCAGAATGTAAATAAATTACAGAAAATACCGTGGCTCCATGAAATATTTGAAAAGCCGCTTCAAGAGTAGGCAATGGAAAACAATCAAATACCACTTTCTTATTAAGTTTCCTATAATCGATAACTAACCTATGGCCTCCACTAGGTTTTGGAACAAGAAAAGCAGGACTCGCATAACTTGAACAACTTGGTCTGATGACACCTTGTTTCATTAGCTTACGAATTTCGCCTTGTAGCATTTGTAACTTAGGAGGAGAAAACTGGAAAGGTGGAGACCGTACGGGGATATTATCTAACAATTCCAATTCACAAAAACTATCTTTAGCTCTTCCCAACTGATTACTAAATAATCCAAGAAATTCTTTCGCCAATTTAGATAATTCCTCGTCCTCCTCAAGACTATTAAGAGACATAACGCAACGTTATTTTGAAGGGCTCTTAACACACGCATGCCCGTACACACAAGGATGTACGTTAAACGGCAGAGAAACTTCTCGCGCAAACCTCAAGTTACAGACTATATTTTGAAAATCAATTTTCATGCCGGATTTCGACATAAAGTCGTAGCCCAGAATAATAGAAACAGGTAAATCCGGAGCCACATAAAACAACTGGTCCCATGAAAATGTACTTACTTCAAATGCAAACGAACCATTTTATTCACAGATAAGACGTGATTGTTAACTGATTTACACCTCAAAGAAGTTTTCTTCAAAAGTTTCTTAGGTAGTGTGGAGACGAAATCTTCCCGCACAAGGGAAATAGACGCACCACTATCTAACAATCCGTCCATTTTCTGGTGGAAAACTTCCACAGGTAAATGAGGCAAGTTTGCCGTAAAAGATGACGGTTTATTATTTGCAGAAGGAAATATTCTTTTAGACGTTTGAATTCTTTTCTTATATTTTCTAGAAGATAAAGCCATAACATTTAACATGCGGAGTATCCAAGTCCTTGGATCGACACCCTCTAGAAAGATGTCCAAAGCGCTGGCATTTCCTACATTGGATATTACTTTTTTGCTGCCAGGAATTATTGCGTGAAGAACGATTCACAGGAGCACTTGCTTTACTTGAATTATCAGTCATACGTTTCTCGCTAAAGTTCTTTTGCCTTTCAGCGATTTCAAAATCAGCTACCTTTCTTGCCAAAACATACATTTCTGCTACACTTTGGGGTTTTGTAGCGAAGATCAAATGCTGCCTAATGGCAGAAGACATATTTTGAAGAATAATATCAATCAAATTTTCTTCCGAAAACTGGGGGTTCAATATCAATTAAGCTCCTTGGATTTCGGAAATAAACTCCTATAAAGATTCCTCAAAAAATTGGAATCGACGAGACACAAATTTAATCTAATAATCCTCTAACAACCTGGAAGGCAATAACGAACCTTTCACATATTCTAAACCCTCGATCCAAGTTAATCTCAATTTAACGACGTTACTCCATACCTTCAATAGGATTCCTCCAATACAACTCAAAATCGAATTAACAAAATATTAATCTTTAACTAGTTTCAATTCAAAAATCGAATTGAGTTTTATTAGGAAGAAAACTAACAATTCCTTATCACTTCCATCACAGGGATCGACTTTCCTAATTAACTCTCGAAAAATTCGCTAATTATTTTCTTCCATGTCAGAAGAAATGTTGGAAGCAATTCCGCCAGAAAAATCTTTGATAGAGCCAGCTTTACGATCAATAATATTCTTATTCTGCTCTACAGAATTATCTTCACTAACAGCACTGTCTACGATAAACTTTCGTTTCACCAATGTTTGTTCAGCAGGGGACAGAGAATTCAAATGAATCTTAAGTCGTTGACGTAATATGTTTATGTCGCCTTCAGTGTCAATACCTAGTAAGCTCAACTCTCGTACTAAATTGTCCTTAGATACAATATCAATCCAACTAGGCATGTTTACTAAACAGAGTAAACAAAAGGTATAAACAGCTGTAAAAGAACGCAATTCGTTATGCATAAATTACTCTGTGTTTATAAACAAGGAGAGATGAATCAATTTATTTACGGTAAACAATTCAAACACGTAAATAAGCACGTTTCAATAACCTTTACGTAGATAATAAGTCTCGAAAACAAGTAATCATCCACGACATAATACCTCTGAAAAAGTCGATATCAAAACACTTTATAATTCCAAAAACCATTTAAGATCACTCAGAGTATATTCTCTTGTTCTGGTACTTGAATCCAGAACCAAAACTTAAGTTCAAAAATTTTGAATCGACGACCACCTGAACTACTGCCAATATAATACAACTTTCTTTTCTAAACAGAAAGAAACAAAACCACGCGCTATGCTACCATTTGTGCCGGGGGGGGGGGGTTTGAATAATAAAACCACGGTCTGCGCCGCCGTGTATCGTTTTTTTTTTCGTTGTATATATTAGCGTAGAGTTCATAACAATCAAGGTAATTAATCAAAAGCCTTTGCCCGGGCCCATAAGAAGCAAAGATTGATTCATCTTTCTTTTCCAAACCCTTAAACATAAATCAACAATAGATCTTAAAACACTGGAGTAATCTATGATTCTTAATTAAACTGGATATATCATTATTATTATTAACCATGAAAGCTAGACGGAAAAAAAGGAAGCTTGTATGATCTCCTAAATCAGTAAGTTTATGTATGGGAATATATCGAACAGCAGCATGCACATAAGTAATTTGAACATTAAACAGGATGTATATAAAAATGATGTTTAATATAAACAAGACGTCTGAAGTATATAAAAAATATAACAAATATAAATATTGATCATTCTTGAATTTAAACAAAAAAATAAATCATTAACATCAATATATATATATATATATATATATATATATATATATATATATATCATACCTCACTCAAACAAGTACATTCATACAAATAGTCCAAGCCAGGGTGGCTTTCCCTGGTCCTCCGGACCACAACTCAAACCACGCCACTCGCGTACTCCAGACGACGTAGTCTAAACAAAAGTTCCGATTGAATGATAATGTTCTGAATGTGCGTAGCGTATTTGAGCGTTCCGAGGTAGAAGGGGAAATGCGCAGCACAAACAGCGCAACAGGAGAGGTAAAAAGGAGAGTGGGGGTAGATGCATAGAGAAGGGATATTGGCATAGTTCACGAATCTTTCTGTTCAAGGAGGATAACGGCACTGCAGTTGCGAACCGAAAATCGCACTTTCGGTTCACAAAGTTCTGCGTAAACGTTTGAAATGTCATCCATACCGATTACAGATGCTGCAGTTCTTAAAGCAAGAAGATAAAATGGCGCGTCGTACTTTCTGCGAGAATATGCAGACTCTCATGGAAAATGATGGGTTTTTCGAATCCATAGTGTTTAGTGACGAGTGCACCTTCCATCTTTCAAGTAAAATTAACAATATAACATTAGAACTGGGGGTCGGAAAAGACCCAATAGCTACGTGCAGCATGTCCGTGACTCTCTTAAAGTGAACGTATTCTGCGCTTTAAGCCTGCAGAAAGTGTACGGCCCGTTCTTCTTTGTAGAGAAAACAATTGGAGGATGTTAGTACCTGGATATGCTACAACAATGGCTCCTGCCTCAGCTAGAACAGGAAATGCCCAACGTGATCTTTCAACAGGACGGCACACCCCCTCATTTTCATAATAAAGTCAGATTGGAGCTCGACACCAGACTACCGAACCGATGCATTGGCCGTGTTATTAATGACGATGAAGAAGTTCTTCCTTGGCCTTCGCGTTCGCCACATCTCACAAGATCTTTTGTATATGCCTCCTCTTCCACAGACCGTCCTTGATCTAAGAGGGCGCATCACAGCAGCCATCGAAACAGTTGACCATGATATGCTACAACGTTCCTGGGCGGAAATGGATACAGGCTTGATGTGTGTCGTGTTACGAACGGAGCTCACATTGAACATCTGTAAGGTACTGTAACCAAAATGTTTTGAGTTTCTCTTTCCATTAGTACTAGTTTCATGTCTGTAAGTTTATTTAGCAAGTTACACGAGTTCGAAACCCGAAAGAGCATTTGTGGGAATCCTGTATATCATACTGTTTCGATGTTAACTCTACGAATTATCAAGAAATCCGAAGACAAAATAAAGAATGATATCGCTGAATTCACAGCTGAATTGAAATGCCTTTTAAAAACGGCAAACAGGAAAGAAAAATACTAAATTCTTTAAGCCTTGTCTAAGCCTAATAATAATAATAATAATAATAATAATAATAATAATAATAATAATAATAATAATAATAATAATAATAATAATAATAATAATAATTGATTTTATTTTGATAATTTTTAATTTATTTTGGAACCTTGGAACGTATCCCTTATATAGACCCTACCCCTTTACAATACAAATTACCATTCCATATTCACGGTTTCTGTATTCGCGGCATATTTACGGAACATATCTCCCGCGAAAAAAGAGCTATTACTGTATTAGTTTTATGTTATATTAGTGCGCATTGCCAAACTATGTTTTTGAAGTGTACAGCACAACCTAGACTCGCGGTGGCATTCGGTTCATCCGCAATTGTTCTCTAGGGGTACACTAATGACCTTCATATTTTATACACAAAAAATGTAATATTGTGTTTATGACGATAGTTTAATTTGCTTCGTAATTTTAGATGCCCTGTTTCCCAGGAGGTGGTGCGCTTTGCGACAAACGTCAATTGTCATCATGTTAACGGAAACTACGGTAGTTGGACTACTGCTTATACACTTTGTTGTTATGCGTGGAATAGAGTTCTTATCTGCGCAGTTCTTCATTGTTTACCGCCAGTGAATCAAAATTAATTTCTCTGTGGTCTAACGTGTTCTTCTACTTCTAATACAATTTTTTAATTGTGAGCTTACTGAGTTTATTTTAAGATTTATGCAAATACAGAACTTAATACTCATATCTGAGGAAGCAGCAGACAGGGTTAAAGAAAAAATTACAATACTGAAAGTACACCTCCGAAGAAGAAAACAAGTTTCCAATGGTATCGAGTAGTTTGGGAAAAATAATTTTCTGAGCTGCGTCTAGTTCAAGGAATTTTTTTCAATAGAAAACGCACACTTTGTTCAGGCAAAGATGGATTTTCAATATGACATGGAGGTATTTTTCAATGGTTTTCTACATAAACAGAGACAAAACTTTGCCCTGCGGAATACTCTCCTCTCTTGAAGCAAATATGGCGGCTACTTGTAATAATCATTTATTGGTGTTTAATGGTTCCATGTTCTAAAATGTATCCGTTAATAAATTAAATCGGTAACTTTGTTATCAATAATTTTGTCATGGTTTATTTTAGGTGACAGCATAGAAGTTGCAGTGGCTTACACATTACAAAGCATAATTTAAGCTATACTACACAAACTGCAGCAATGTTACTTTGCATATTATTTCATAATCTAGGAGTTAATTAAAAAAGTAACTTGTAACAAATAAAAGATGTGAAGCTTAGCTGAAAGATGTACTTGGCCCAAAAAGTGTTCAAAACTTGGTTGATAAGTTAAGAGACGATCATGGTAAAAGTGAAGCCTTTTATTTTGACATTGGAATTGAAGCCTCAAATAAAAGGAACCAAAAATATTTTCGCATTGCACTCCATTATTTTGATTAAACACTTGGTGTGTGTAGAAAAATTCTACATCTTTAAGACGCTGCTATACAGTATTAGTAATAAATATCTTTCAAATTAAGATTTAAGTTAACAAATAATCATCATTCTTTCGCCAAAATACAAATATTCTGTGAAAATACCCATGTTGTAACATTGTATGTTTGTGGTTTTTCATGCAAAACAAGAATGACGATATTGCAAGTTAATTTACTTCTTAAACACTCAGATATCTTATAATATTTCACATCAAATCCATGAAAAAAATTCTCAAAAAACTTTCTGCAAGGACAGGTTTTGCTAGATATTTCTCATATATTAAACATTTGGACCATATTTTGTTTTCTCATTAAAAGTACTTATTCAGTTGTCCTCACGAGACTGAGCGAATCCCGTTCCAGACCCTACACTGAAATAATAATTACATACACTTAACAAATGTACATTTTACGTAATTTGGGATCGAATGGAGGATTATTTCTCGAATCTTATTCAAAACAAAATGGACTCGTGTATACAAAACCGACTATCATATATAATCATTATTAATGAAAACTACAGTACATTCTATAAATTTGAAAAACGATCCGATGACAACATTCCACGATAGAGTACACATTCTATGATATGTATTGTGATACATAAGTACAAAAGTTTGCAGTTAAACCTACAACAATCATAGCTGTCATTAATGAAAAATCGTTTAATTACCTCAATTTATAATTCAAACGAACGCGAAAAAGGAGCAAATCATATAATTGCACGGTTTACAAGACAAATTAAATGAATAGTAGGAAATTAGAGACAGATAAGCGTCGCTAGATAAGAGAAGAGACGGCACTGATAGCGAAACACTTTGCAAAGTGTCGAAGTTGAGATTTATTGTTGGAGGTTACGTCGATTCGACCGCAATGGGATAGAATCAGTAATGGTAGTTGACAGTGAGGCAAACTTATTACCAGCCGGCCGCGAGGGATGTATGGGACCATCATTCTTCGCCCTCACACATATATTACATAAATGCGCAGCCTAAATCCCTATTACATGAGCTCTTTTATGTAACTAAGTCAACAAGAATTAAAATAAAACTGAGAGAAAAGACACGGTCCCGTGCTCTTATCTTTTTCCAGTGTAACATCCTACAATTAACGGATTCCACATTTATTCGCACAAATTTTTAAATTAACTGTATGAAGGACTTATTAGTAAACATTTCATAAGTGAAACATTCCATGTTATGCAAACAATTACTTTTTACCTAGTACATCTGACAGTCCTTCTAGAACGCTGCACGCCTGGAAATTATAAGCATAGCTACCATCGAATGTCAATAGTGGAGAGAACGCACGTGCGAATATGTACTGTAACACTTAAATCTCTGGTTTACTACTGACTTGTGGCAGTTTTGCAATAAATACAGGATGTTTTATGGGACACTTTATTGTAGTTCATTAAAGCAATACGGTAAAAGGACAAAAAATAAAACAGGAGTGGAATTTTAAAATTAAATTGTTTACCTTGAGGTAAAATATATAATTTAGAATCTCGCGCGTTCGATTCCCGACAGGCACAGAATATTTAAATTGGCTAAATTTTCTAATGGCGCCACGACTCTGTAATTGATTAGACTTCAACGTAATTGAATGCCAGACTATATTCTAGCAGTAAAAGCGACCGTTATCAAGCCTGACAACCTGTGTTACATCTCGTGCCAATTGTGTAAAAGTGGTAATTGTAACCTCCTACAATCCCACATGCCTCCTAAAGCCTGTAATAGCGATCACTTCACCTTTTGCTTATAGGACGTGTCTACAGTTAAATAATCAGATTAATGAAACTACACGTGGCACTTATGGGAAGGATTAGGAAGATAAGTTACGCCATATTTTTAAATATATCTACAGCAAAATTAATTTTACTCTGATTTTTAGAGGACAACGCCAATATGTTTTTTTTATATAACTAAATCTAACTAACTCACTGGCACTATCGAACCCGTCGGTTTATGACCGCACGGTCTCCATACTTGTTTATCCTAAGTTAATGTTTTTTCCAACATCTTTCTATAATTTTTATAAGGTTCATGATATGTTCAGTCGAGGTATTATTCAAATTTAAAGTATAAAATTATGGAATATTCACCTGAAAGGTCCGTTTCCTCAACTTTATTAGTTATTTAAATGTAGCGCTTTTGGGACGCCGATGATGGGACTAATTCCGAAAGCGCTACAGTTAAATAACTATTAAAGTTGAGGAGACGGACCTTTCAGGTGAATATTCCATAACTTTATACTTTAATTCCCTATGATTTACTTCCCTAAAAGCATGGTTAATGTAAATCCCCCACCTCATTCTTTGCCCACCTACTGGACCCATTCCCTCTGGTTTTCCTTCAAAGAGTTTCCATCCCCATCTTTCATTCCCCATTTGAGCCACATGTCTTGACTATCGAATTCTATGAGCCTGAACCGTTCTTATTACGTTAGGCTTCCTACAAAGATCATGTAGATAACTGTCTGATCATCTCTATTTGGTTCAGATTTCTTCCTACGAACTTTATTCTCAAATACTCGGGCGGCTCCATGGTGCAAGCAGTTACACGTTCGCCTCTCACCGCTAGGGTCCCGAGATCGAGTCCCGTTCACTACATATGGATTTCGTGGTGGAGGAAACGGAGCTTGAGCAGATTTTTCTCCCGTTTTTCCCTGCCACAGTTTTATTCCACAGTTTTATTGCTCCACACTCGTCTCATCCATTTCGCTCATCTGCCCCTGTGATAGTGCGTCTGGCGTGATCGGCTGGCACCCTTGTCATCCATAGACCTCTAAATAAAGGGCTTCGTCTCATCTCATCCCTCGATCCGACCCTGAGTTGGGACGCGATTTGAAGATACTTTACTCTACTTGTGATCTTTACTCTTCCCTTAAAGTAAGAGGCGATGTTTCGCATCCATATAATATAACTGGGAGAATGACGCTTTATTTTCTTTTTCAGTTTAATGTTTGTTTTAGAGAGAAATAGAGATGACAAGAGTCCCTGTAATGCATTATCAATTATTCAATTATTTCCAGAATTGAGCCTATGTTTAATTCCTTTGTGCACCTCTTTCCTGTATATAATTATATTGTTCCTAGATACTTGAATTCAGGTATTTCTTCAAAATTTCACTAACCTCTCATTAATTGTCAATTCCCATTATATAGCTATTTCAATGTGTGACAATATATTTAGTTTTACTGATGTTTACTTCCAGCCCCAATTTCTTAGTGTTACTCAATAGTGTTGGTCAGTAGTATCTCTTCGCTGTTGGCTAATAATACTAAATCATCAGCAAAAACTAACAGATTATTAATAGGATTGATTTGTAGACCTTCTTCATCCTCTAAAGATGTGACGGCATGTTCTAGTAAAGAATTAAATAGTAGGCCTACAGGAGATAGTGCATCTCCTTGCTTTAACCCGTTGTGAATTTCAAAAGTATCTGAAAACAGTTTTTTTTAGTCCTGTGGTACCCAGAAAAAAAATCACGACAGCCTTTAATTCTTTATCCATTTTCTAATGGCAGATAACAAACATAAGCATACTGCTTGATAGAATTGTCTCCTTCTTTACCTTTTCTTCTTCTAATAACTGGCCGAAAGTTCACTAGTCCATTAATATGCACAGTTGTTCGTACATTTTCGTCAACTTTATGACACGTGAAACTTCTTTCACCTGTTTTTCTTTCATTGTGTGAGCAGGCCTAGGGTAGAAGTTTCTTCTGCTGACGTTCTGTAATTTTGTAAGCATTGCCTTCCTTTTTTTTTTTTGCCCTTTATATTTCTTCCCATGCATTCTTAGCTCCCTAGTTTCTGCTCTGGTAAATTTTTCCTTTCCAAAATGACTATCAGTTTCTATGTTGACATTTTCACTAGGGACATCCATATAAATCTCATTGTTAAAGTATCCGATGCCCATATAATTTTCTGCTATAACTGGTAATGAATTTGGGCCTCAGTGGAAATTAGAACGACATAAAACTACGCCGACCGATTTTGTCTTAACTTGCATTGATGAAGTCGTATGAATTAGGGGTAGTTATTGCACTCGCAATGTCTATTACTATCCTATTTATTCTTCCTTTCTTTAATTCCAACTTCCGAGTAATCCAATTCACATTTCATACCTGACCTCCCATTAACTTGGAAAGAAGCCTTGCATAATAAATAAATTATAATTATATGTGTTTTATAACAATAAATGTCAATGTCGATAAATGTTAACATTTTCATTCTAATTAGACTCACAAACATACGCGTACTGAATCACTACATTCTTAATAACATTAATTTCGCATCTTCAAAATTGGCTATGTGTAAAATAGGCGCAATTCTAATAGGATATATGAAGTGTCACAAATTATTTCCTTTATTTTATTGGTTTGATTTAAATTATACTCATATGAATTTCTGTGCTGTATTGCTGAATATATAAGAAATAAAATAGCATATCACTCAAGTCGTAGATAGAAAAATAATAATTTACGAATGTTTTTTTGTTCCTCCTGTGAAATTACTTTCCCTTCACATGGCCAGTTTTTCAGGAGCAGCGACGATGTATGTATTCGATAGTATGAAATCCCTCTCCCGATAGATCGTGCCCCTCTAAGTTTCGGGTGGTGTGTGGCATGTAAATACGTCCCTATAAGACAAGAGCTCAAACTAAGCATTTGTACATGTGTGGAAAATATTTTTGCGAAAAAACAAGTTTATAAAAATATGATAGGTGTGATCTTTAATGACGTACTGAATTATATTTTTATCCCTAATATTTTGATTCGTGTCGAACATTGCGCTGCTGTGTCGCCATCTAGTAGTGCTGTCAGAAACTGTTAGAATTCATCAGGTCGTCCAGCGTCCATCCACTTAGCTGAAGGAGTTGTCTCTGTCATTGGTAGAGTTGACGAGAAGGCACGGTCTTAATTGTTATCGATGTCCTGTTCTTTCTTGAGATTAGAAGTCTGATCCTATAAATTGAAATGTCTCTTCAGTGTACGAAATCTTACATAACCAATTTTAAGGACTATTTAGCTCATGCACCAAATGGGAGTCAATGACCTATCACGTTTCAATGATTTTTTATTTACAACCAATCACAGCCGTGTTTCGCCTAGAATTTACCGACTAAAGTTTATCATAATAAAGAAAGCGCCTCCTTTTTAACGTTCTGAATAGGTCATAGCATTATTTTGCAGTGACTGACTCCCCAAGAAATACGACTACCAGATTGTATATAGAGTGCATGAATGTCAACACATTAGAGCATGCGGGAGTTAATATAAAACATTTGCAGCAATTGATTATACCACCAAAAAAAGAAACCACTGTTTGTTGTATTTTTTCCCAGGTAATAACATTCCAGAAGAATATAATTGTCATATTTACATCATAGGACATCAGAAATGAATTAATATACAGTTTGATGTGTTTCATTTTTTCTCCACTAGAGTGCATTCTCACAATATTGCGTTCCTTTGGCAATAAATAATATGATATGGTTGCAGTGACTAACAAAAGAAGCAAATGAAGCGTACCAATAATTTCTCATTTGTTTTCAAACATCGCCGTTTACATTAAATATATAAATATTTTAAAATAACTATATTTAAATAATGATTTGTGAGTAAACAGCTTAATTGTATTCGTTAAATAGTCCTAACAAATGCCAATCTTGATTTCCAAATTCTCTAGATAAATTCACTCCTCACTTCGTGAGTCGTGAATTTATCGATCATTTGGAAATCACTCGTTGCATAACTTATGATAATTTAAACGTAATTTTTTCTTGTAGGACAGCTGTAGATCTTTACTGAAATTAGCAAAAAGAGGGTCGTTAGCAGTCAATATGTGTTAAAGGTTGTGTGTGGTCGGCTGGTGATTTTTAATATGTCGCATCTGCCTCAGAATTCAGGGATCGCCATCTTAATCCCGCTAAGTTTTATGGAATTTTTCTGGTGAAAATATATGATGGTACTAGTTATTAGGTCTTATAACCGATTTAAGGGCAGTTATTTATTAATCGTTTGGATTTGTGTTTTACATAATTATAATTAGCGCTCCTATTTCTGGTTAAATTAATATTTAGTTTGCTAATTCTAAGGACTCCAAAATTTAATGAAAGTTCAAGTTGGGGATTTATATTTCGAAATACCGAGTTGCATATCACCTAAAACATAACATTTTATATATTTTATTTGAATCAATGTAAATGAGATAAATATCATTCCATATTTTGCGATAGAATATGTAGATCAAGGCTGTGTGAAAGGTGATCCACTCCTCCTACCCACATACAGATGCACTCCCAATGGAAAAACATAACCGACAAGTTAGTATCAATGTCCTAACTTGCCAGTCTATCCGATGTAGGGTTGGATAAATAGGGCGCGGATTTTTTCACACCTAGTCACCACTTATTAACAGGCATGATGTATATAAATTAATATTTTGACAATTTGCCGGAGAGTACTCTGGATTCCTCAGAAACGAGTCAACGCGGCTTTAATGATCCATCCATCCATAGTAATTCTGCCCGAAAGCAGGCCCTTCACTACAACCATTGCATTTTCATGCTATGCTTGCAGCTTTACTAGGGAATTGTAGGTGTGGTAGCTTCCCGTTGAGTTCCACACCGGTGAAGGATAATGTTGATAGTGATAAGGATGATGAAGATGATAATAATGATGAGGATGATGTTGATGGCCATATGATTTCGGGGACCGTTTGGGCCTTAAAGTTTTCCTGGAACTTGTCTTACAGGTGAGGAAAAATCCCGATAAGAACCTCACCCAGAAAACCTGCCCCGACCGTGGATCGAACCGGGCCCACTGCGTGACAAGGCAATAGGCTAAGTCGAGACCAGAGCGGAGGACGCTTTAATCATGTGTATCGAAATCAGTGCCAAATTCTCTCCTACATACCCTCCTTCTCTTTATGTGCCGTGTGCTATTGCGCAACCTCTCCTCTGCTAAGCAAGTCCTCGAATAAGCTGTGCTCATTAACATGTGGATCATCATCTGTTTAAGATTCGACGAGTCAAGTCGATATAGCTCGAAGGTGCTTGTTTGGTTAATCGGTCCCTTAGTCCAGGTTAGGGCCACAAAGACCGTGTACTCTAGCCCTTGGCGGGACTGGTGAGTGGAAGAGTGTACGTATGTTTATTATCATTATTGTTATAGAGTTTTGTTTAGATGGCCAATAAGGTTACTGTTTCTTTCTCAATTTATTTTTCAATGTCAAGAAAACTATCTTTTATTATTTCTTTTTAGTTAACTTCTGTTCATTAATTGAGTAGCTAGTCATGTCAGATATTGATATAAAGTTCCAAAGCTTTCTCAAGCGAATTTGATTTCCTCTTTCCTTAAAACTTCCACGATTGTAATCTGTGTAGCTTACAATACTATATGCTTAACAATTTATTAAGGAAAGGTAAATTAATCTTTGCCTTTTATGGGCCCGGGCAAAGATATGTTGATTTAAGCATTCTATAGTTTCAACTCAAGGTAATTATAAATACATTGGTACGACCCAGCACGAGCACACGAGTGGTTAGATGCAGATGTGTCAGTAGAATTGGAAAATGACGTAAAGCACAAGTATGCTGGTTGCTTCCTTCGATTGTGCAAACATGACGTGATAGTGATTTCTCTTACTTTAATTTTGTTTCCATTTATTTTGCCTTGGCGATTCAGTTGTATGATGTTACAACGCCTTGTCTTGTCTCGCGAATGGTTCAGAAATGGTTCAAGTGAAGTGTGTTAATATTGTTCGTTTTGGTCAAAATGCAAATTAATTATAAGATGTGTTCAAAACTGATGGCAAAGACGTTACTGTTAGACGTGTGAAAACGTAGAGATGCATATCAACGTTCATATGCAACACACATGTTACGTAACAAAAGCATGCAGTTATTTCTTCACGTCCGTGGACAAAGGAGCATGTGATCAGTGCTAGTTTTAATTTCTGCTTAAATAATCTAATGAAAATGTCTTCATTCCCTCAAAATATGTATTTTTTACATTTAAACACACAAGAAGAAAATAAAACATTAAATTATTGAACATCTTAAAAGTCCGAGCTCTAATTATAATGTGAATCCATCCATTCATAGTAATTCTGCCCGAGGGCAGATCTTTCACTGCAATCATAGCATTTCCATGCTATGTTTTGCAGCTTTACTAGGGAATTGTAGGTGTGGTAGCTCCCCGTTGCTTTCCACACCGGTGAAGGATGATGATGATGATGATGATAAGGATGATAATGATAAGGATGATGATGTTGCTCATATGATTTCGGGAAACGTTTGGGCCTTAAAGTTTTCCTGACATTTGTCTTACAGGTGAGGAAAAACCCCGATAAAACTCACCCAGAAAAACTACCCCGACCGGGGATCGAACCCGGGCCCGCTGCTCACAAGGCAGCACGCTACCTCGAGACCACAGCGGTGGGCTATAAAGTGAATATGACTTGTTTATTTTTATTGTAAACCAGCCATAACAAACCTTCATATTTGTGCGAGTGTTTATCCTCTTCCAGGGATCAGAACAAGGTGATTTATTCTTACAATACTTAAACTTGTATACGAGGTATCTGGTCTTCTTTGAGATCGTCTACTTCTTAGATTATACAGTACAGAGGGATGCAAAGAAGGCGCTACCAAATATTCAGCGTACTCGGCATGCGATGGTCACCTGGCAGGGAGTGGCTGTTCACCGGAACTCGTCGAAGGATTTTACTAAAGAAAGTATTTCAAATATTAACACAACGTTTCATATAAATCTAAAAACAGAATAAAATTAACTAAATATAACATATATTACTCCTTTTCTAAGGTAGATGTTGTAAATGTTGTCCTTCATAATCTAAGCGTTTCTGACATCTATTAATAACTATCATGAACACTTACTGGAGCAGTGCCTGTGATATTCCGCGGATTTCTCGTTTAATTATAATCTTTAATTGGCCCAGATGTATACATTGTTACTATAAACATTAAAACACAAAAAACACATTATATACAAAAATTAAGTCTTCCATCCATCCATAGTAATTCTTCCCGAGGGCAGGTCTTTCAATGCAATCATAGCATTTTCATGCTACGCTATGCAGCTATATATATATATATATATATATATATATATATATAATTTCTAATTAATGTTTCTGTTTCAGCTTTTCTGTATTTAATTTAACCACATATTTTTTTAAAATAAATTCTACTTAGTTACCTATTAACATGTTTAATTCCGTTTTTTTTTCAATAAATTATCGTAAGTAACTATCTCACCGGCACTATCGAACTCGTACGTCCACGGCCGCGCGGACATGAACTCTCCATATATCCCTATCCTGAGATATTTTCAATCACATCCTCTAGAATCTAGTTCCCTCAAATCATGGTTAATCGTCTTCTCCCACATCATTATTGATCTACCAACTGTGCGTTTCCCCTCTGATTTTCCTACAAGAACTTTCCATACCCTAGGTAATTAAAATAAGTTACCTATTGTGTTGATAGACCAAATATTAATTACATTTTTCTACTCTACTGGTTTATTTCCCACAAGTTCCTCTAATTTGTATTATATTTTTTTTTCTTAACAATTTGCTCAACTCGTGCCCAACTCATGATAGGGTCGAGGAATGAGATGAGATGAAGCTCCTTCTATAGAGGTCAGTGAATGACAAGGGTGCCGGCCGACACCACGGCTGACGCATATCACGGGGGTAGATGAATCAAATGAAACGAAATTGATGAGATGAGTATGGAGAAATGGTGAATGACATTGTGGCAGGGGAAACCGGGAGAAAACCTCGAGAAAAACCTTCGCAACTCTGTTTAGACCACCACAAAACGCACATGGAGTGACCGACACTCGATCTCGGGACCCTCAGCGCCACAGGGGTCTAACCGCTAGGGCCATGGAGTCGCCTTGTATTTTATCTGGAGATAATTATTTGATTAATATGTTCTATTAAACATATCATATATATATATAAAAACTAGCTGGGCCGGCGAACATCGTATCGCCTTTAAATATTTTTACGTTAATTTCTCCGATGTTTTAATAGTTATCTGCTATTCCGGGTGGAAACAAATCCAACAAATCAAAGATCATAAAAATCGGTCCAGCCGTTCTTGAGTTATAAATAGTGTAACTAATCCGACTTTGTTATATATATATATATATATATATATATATATATATATATAAGTCACGGCCACGCGTTGCTGTGGCTAAGGTATACGTTAAATTATGTTGTAGTAAACTAAGTGAGAAATCTAAATCAGAAAGTTTTTGTTTTACACAATTTTTTAGTTCTGGTACGTTAACTACACCCGGTATAAATATGGGTGGTGGTTTATGTGGGAGTGGTTTTGTTGATTGAGATGAATTCATGTTGTCTGCATTCTCACTATCACCCATAAGTGTTAATAAGGATTATATACATTTATTGATGGAATATTTTGAAGAGGCTTGTTGATTTCATTATACTTTCGTTTTTTTCTACGAACTTGTTGGCAGTTTGGATTCTCATCACCATCAAGAAGTCTCTGTATAGTAATATCATCTTGTGATATATTATAGTCATCTTGTTTTTCATTTAATTGAGGCATGGAGATTGTTTCTGTAATATTAGGCATATTATTATAATTAACAGACTTACTTACAGTTCTGTTATTCCGTTCCTTAGGATCTTCATATGTTTTTAAATTGGCATTCTTCTTAAATGTAAGATTTATGTCACATAGGCCTATACCAATTTGCGGAAATTCACTTGATATCTTATCATTCATGGTCTCTAGAACTTATTCGCCATATCGTTCAATGTATGTTCTCGGTCCAGTTAAATTTAAATTAAGTTGCTGTCTTTCAGCCAGATTACTTAAAACTAATACTTACACACGAAATTAATATAATTAATAAAATATATTGAAAATAAAATAAATACAAACACACTTAAATGAAATAATCAACATTTGTAATTCAATTGAAATTCGCAACAAAAAGCACAGCCACCTGGTTAAATAATAAACCAATTACCTTACACGGACATCTGTTAGAATCGTATGGAACTCTTTGTTAAATAATAAACAAATAATTTGTAATAAAAATAATGCGACTGTATATTTAGTTATAAACTTCTCTAAGTCTCAAGTTGGATCAAACTACACACAGTGTGCAAAATTTTATTAAAATCGATTCAGTAGTTTAGGATTCCATCGCGGACAAACAACGTGACACGTAATTTTTATATATTAAGATATATCAATTATTTTATGACAGAAGCAGACGACCGGGAAGTGTGGAAGAAAAAAATTGTATATTTTGGTTAGGATACCTGTGTAAATAACAGAAACAATCCTGAAAAAAAAGTATTATTTTCTGCAGCAATATTACTAAGATTATAAACACCTGTATGTAAGCCATTTTCGGATTGTTTGATCACCTGAAAATATGAATGTACCTTATTAAATAATAAATTATATATATTTATTAATTAAGCTTGTCATTTTACGAATATAATATTTGCTCATAATCACCCTCGAAAGCGAAATGAATGAGTTATGAACATCGGTACTAATTTTGTTTCATATCACTGAACATTTTTACGATCCTTGCAGTAGGATCCATCATATAGCTTATAAGGGAATTAAGTTTAAAACTGTGATGTTTATTACGTGTTTAAAGAATCTCTCATTAATTACGTCACATTAAACGTTTAACAGTTGATCGAGGTGAAGTTTTATATTAGGTTTCATAGTTTGCTGCGCAATAACGGGATTATTAAGACGTGAGTCTCATTACAGCCCATTTTAATCCCCATTCATTACAATTTGGTTTCGTCCTAATAATAAAAGGAAGAGGAGCTTTATTATGACTGCCAAGTCTTTACATGAATTGCTGTGAAGATTAAACTACGTCCCTTTGTTTACATCCATCAACAGTGCTTAAGCCGTAAATTTACTTTCTTAAACACTGAACGCTAATTACTTTAATAATATGAACGAATGAATTAAATTATACACCAATTCACATTTGTTCTAATAAAAGCTTTGTTCCATTTCTCGCGCTATATTAAGCACCTTTTCAATTATGTATCCTAGGTTACGTTAGGCGGTTCGTTTACCTAACTTTGCTACTTGCTTCCAATAATTATTAATCTTCTGCTCGTTTGATTCTGTCGTTATAACCCTTTTTTATTTCAATAATATAATTTTACTTCTCATATTATACATATTATAGGATTTCTTACATGCCATACGCCACCCTGGCCTTACAGATGCACGACCTGTCCCATACTTTTTTCACAATGCAAGGACATTGAGAAGCCTCCCCAAATGAGTAATCAGTTCAATGAAAGAGACTGCTCCGAGACGCACAACATTCACACACATATTCATACTAAACATGGCGAATATGATGATGATGATGATGATTATGATAGCCAGACGATGTTCGGCGCCATGGAGTTATAGTTATTAATTATTTACAATTCATTTCAATCCCATATTTGTGTTTGGAGTTAAGCTCTTGTATTGCAGAGTGAAATGGTGAAGAGATGACATGCCATTGAAGGTCCGCTTGCTGAGAGTAAACTGCGGGAAGTCATACGACCGCATCTTAACCGCAATATAAACCTAATGAGTGCAAATCTATTCCCATAATACTTAATTGAAAAAAAAAATCCATTACCCTTTCCAATAACAATGGAATGAAACAATTTTTTTCGGGAAAACCTTGATAAATCAGTAAAAAAATTAATTATGCCTTTTTCTTTAGTTATTTGTACTCTAATGCGCTAACATCTTGGCAACTTACATCGTTTACACTTTGGGCGCTGATTCGCTGTCATGTGCTCGACTCTGTTCAAGACGGACAGATTAAGAGTAGGACCTGGAGCTTAGGACTAATTCAACTATATTTCATTTTAAACGTGAGATGATTTAGTCTTCTTATTCCAATTTAATTGGAAGTGAAATTTGTTGAAGTTGGTTGAGATATCTAGGAGAGCGGACGGAAAATAGTGCACTTACACTGAAAATTTTAATAACTTGTATGGAATATATATTTACAGGAGATTCTGAAAATGGCTTCCTTGGTGTTTAAGACATTTTCGCATTACATTTTCATAAGTAATGCCACGAGTGATTTCCAAATTATCGATAAATTCACGACTCACGAAGTGAGGAGTGAATTTATCTAGAGAATTTGGAAATCAAGAGTGGCATTTGTTAGGACTATTTAACGAATAAAATTAAGCTGTTTACTCACAAATCATTATTTAACTGTAGTTATTTCAAAATATTTATATATTTAATGCAAATGGCGATGTTTGAAAACAAATGAGAAACGATAGGTACGCTTCTACTGCTTCTTTTGTTTATCACTGCAACCAGATCATACTATTTATTGCCAAAGGAACGCAATATTGTAAGAATGCTCTCTAGTGGAGAAAAAATTAAACACATCAATCTGTATATTAATTCATTTCTGATGTCGTATGATGTAAATATGACAATTATATTTTTCTGGATTATTACCTGGGAAAAAATACATTTAAGAAAGTGCAAACAGTGGTTTTTTTTTTTGGTGGTATAATGAATTGCTACAAATGTTGACATGTATGCACTATATATACAATCTGGTAGCCGTATTTCTTATAGGCTCAGTCACTGCAAAATAACGGTCAGACCTGTTCAGAATATTAAAAAGGAGGAGCTTTGTTTAATATGGTAATTATAACACTGATAAATATTTCGTGAAACACGACTCTGATTGGTTGTAAAACAGAAATCATTGAAACGTAATTGGTCATTGACTCCCATTTGGGGCATGAGTTAAATAGTCATACTAAACCCTCCGGTAGTACCTTTAACTTGTCGTGGAAGAATGCCTTGCGTGCTTGAATGACCCCGAGAGCTACGCCGGCGGAACGTTTTTACACATGCCGGAGAGGTCTAAGGCGATAAGCCTGAAAAAATTCAAACAATGACGATCTTTCACCGTAAAAATACTACCGACAAGAAACACGGACATGGGTTCCACTGGGGTAAAATTTTCCTGAGATAAAATAATCCCCCATTCGGATCTCCGAGCGAGGATTACTTCAGGGAATACATGGCAAACCCTTGAAAATAGGGAAATTTCCTAGGAACATGGAATATTAGGTCATTGTACAGAAGTGGGAAACTAAAAAATATTAACAAGAGAATTGGATAGCTTTTTCTTGTATATACTCGTTTTACAAAATGTTAGTTGACCAGGAGAAAGTAATCGGAAAGCAGGAAGCTTTGCATTATACAATAGGAATGCAA
The DNA here is from genome assembly GCA_030220185.1 of Diploptera punctata. Taxonomy (NCBI): domain Eukaryota; kingdom Metazoa; phylum Arthropoda; class Insecta; order Blattodea; family Blaberidae; genus Diploptera; species Diploptera punctata. The sequence goes on from JASPKZ010006469.1 coordinate 96,060, forward strand.
CGAGGCCTGAATTTGAAGCGCTTTTTTTTAGACCGAGAGGATGATCCTCCCAACTATGTTAAGTTTGTTACCAATAGGAAATCATAAACAACTATAAAGGATAAAATATATTTTGTAATAGCATATGTACAAGGTCCCACAAAAAATAATTATAAGATCAAGGATGATTCTATGATAAATTAGAAAGCGTATCTGCTAGGCTTTCACGATATCATACGAAAATTATCTACGAAGATTTTAATGTAACAACGAGACGAAATATATATATATATATATATATATATATGCGAACAATAGGCAAATTCAGTCTTCATGAAGATTGTAACGACAATTGAGACAGCCATCTTTTCCACATCAAATATTTGTTAATAGAACAACATTCCAGCATAAGGATATTCATAAATACTCTTGCATGTCTTCAAACAGTTAAACTCTAACAAATAAACGCTAGCATCATCTACGTTAGATCAGTATGGAGGTGCCTATTGCAATTCAGATATCATCTGATCAGGGATAATTCTAATCAGAGAACGGTAATCGCTTATGAGAGAAACAAACACTAAAAATGAGCCTGAAATTTTCAATTAAAAAACTTGAGAAATGATGAAACTGCGGCACTAATTCGTAATACATTTCAATATTGAAATTTCCGATAAAAATGTGGCAACCGAGGAAGAAACTTATATAAACAATGAATGGGAGACTCTAAGATATACTATTAAATTGTCAGCTTCTGAGAACGTAAGTCATTTTAAAAAATAATTAAAATAAGAAATTGTTTGGTGAGTAATGTGCCGTCATTGTAAAGAAAAGATAGCATTAAAAATGAACTACTTATACGACCCACATGAAGTAAATTTAGAACAATATGTAACATCAGACGTAAAACCACTAGATAACTAAAAAATAAAAGGAGGGAATACTTAAGAGAAAAGATCAATGATCTTGAAATTAATGTAAAAAACAGAAACATCAGAGAATTATTATCGGAGAATTAGGGTAGGGTAGAGAGGAGAGGTTTTCAGGCTAGAACAAACATAATTAGTAATGAAAATGGAGATATGCAGAATCCACAAATATATTAAATAAGTGGAAAAATTACTTTAGTCACGTGTTAAATATAGGCTATAAATAGAACATTGAAGAAGATGATTTGCAGATAACAGAACCAAGTGCATTAGAGGTTGAAATGGCGATAGAAAAATTGAAGATTTATAAAGTATCAAGTTGAGATGGGCTCCCAGCAGAACTGATAAAATCATGTCGAAAAATTTATAGACAAAATACGCCAGTTGAGTGGGAACAAGAGGCTCTTGTAAATGAATGGAAATAAGCGATTATATCGTACCAATATGTAAGAAATAAGACAAAAGTGATTACAGCAAATACAGGGTCATCTCAATACTTTCAACTTCATACAAAATTCAAACAAATATATTAATATCCTTATTGACGATGCAATATGTCATCATCAATGTGAATTAACTATAGATCAGATTTTTAGTATAAGAAACATTTATAAAATAAATGGGAATATTACATCATTGTATATCATGTATATGTAGATTTTCAAAAGGCATGCGTTTCAGTTAAGAGAGAGAAATTATATAGTATCCTGCTGGACTTCGGAATTTCTAAAAAGTATGTTCAACATATTCCAATGTATCTAAATGACACGAAGAGTAGAAGCGGGTAGGCTAACATTTTAAAAATATTTCTAAAATTCACATTCGGTTAAAAAAAAGGAGATGCACAGTCTTCTCTACTATTCAATTTTGCACTAAAGTATGCCATCAAATCTTTAGAAGATATAAAAGCCGTAAAACTCAATGGTAATAACGTGTATTGTTATATGCTGATAATATAATATCATTAGGCAATATCGAGAAGATATTGGGTACGACACCCACATTTTGTCGAGTTGATGATTGATTAATTGATACTTGTTCGTCCCGCCGCGGGACGAAGGTGCTTCCATGTGGGAAGTTCCTGAAGCAAACATATATTTACGCTTATTTCTCTACATATGCCAATGAGGAACATGTTGTTAGTAGGTCTACATCATCGCGAATAAACATCTGTTAGGAAATTGAGATATTACTCAGATGGATCAAGATAGGTAAGATTTGGCTGAAAAGGTTTTTTTTATTCAGACTTAAAGTTCTCTTACGAGCCCGAAAATCTACATACTAGGGAGTCGTAGCCTAAAGTCCCTTCCAGAGGACTTATCCATTGGATTTTTCCGCCCTAAACATCCATCGACCTTGGCCTATTTGTACACGGACTAGAGGCAAAGGAACATTGCTACTAGACGACCGAGGTCTGCATTCTATTGAGTAACCCTAAGTAACTGAGATTGGAAGCAAACATCAATAAGACAAAATATATGATCACACATAGAAATATATTGTATAATGGATCTGGACAGTTAATGAGAATTGAGGGAAATTTTGAAGAAGTGTCTGAATTCAAGTACCTGGGAACAATACTCACAAATAGGAAAGAGATGCAGTAAAAATTAAACTTAGGCTCAATTCTGGAAATTAATTTCATTCTATTTTGCATTACAGAGACCCGATCGTACCAACGTCCCTAAAAAGTAAAACTCTTATTCTTCCACTCATGTTATATGGATGCGAAAAGTTTAAGGGAGGAGCAAAAATATTACGAGTGTTTGAGAGTAAACTTCCTAGGAAACGTTTTTAGACCAGAGAGAGACGAATAAATAGACGACTCGACAGGACTAAATAACAGTCAGCTATACCATATTTATGGGAATTCATATGACGTAATAGTTTGGTCTGGTTGATTGCGTTGGACAGGATATGTGGCACGATAGGGGAATGAAAGAGGGGGTAGAAACCGCTTGTAAAAAATCCAGAGGGAAAGAGACCAGTAGGTTGGCTAATAATGACGTCATGAAGAATGGATTAACCATGATTTAAGTGTAATAAATTATACAGGAGATGATTTGTAAAAAATAACTTAGGCCTAGTATAGAGATAATGGAGAGTTTATATTCGTGCAGTCATAAACCTACGTATTTGATAATACCATTGTGATATTATTATTATTATTATTATTATTATTATTATTATTATTATTATTATTATTATTATTATTATTATATTAGTGTTCGTATGTACTGAATAGACTGTAATAGGCCCTGGTGGAATTTCAGACATCTTGTTCTGGAAGTTGTGTTACATCTAACATACACATGAATGAAATGCTAGAGATAAGCATTACCAGGTAAAAATAGTACAAAATATAAATTCAATCAGAATCGGTTTGTGTGTGACTGAGATACATTTATAAGTCATTATTCTACAAGTTCTGCCCTGTTCACCCGGACCTGAAAGATGTATTCCGCTATCCCAGTATTATGGATATGAGTGGAATGAGAGTCTATTCTACAGTATTATGTAAGTTATAGGTCGTCTTCCGGGTCAGACACACCAGGTTCTACTCCCATGACCCATACCTCCCGTTGCCGCCATGGGTGACTACAACCCTCACTTTGGCCGCATCTGTCCTTTTATTATTTTTCAATCTCAGAGCCATGAGGCAGCATCATTGTGGAACTCCACTAGATCCCTACAACTACATATTTTCAGCACTTGTGGATTACAAAAATATTTTCCCCTAACATAATATAAGCTGAAGTGTGATTAATGAAGTGGCATGAAAAAGAGGGATAACCCCGAGAAATCCGCCGAAAAATTCGGTAAAGTCGAATTGCATATGTTTGTCCTCGTGAGTGGAAGAGAATGCCCCATGGCCTTAACTTCAGGAGCCTAAATAAATAAAATAAATAAATCATCTATACACCTCTGCAAGCGCCAGGATTCGAACTTGCAATCACAATTAAATAGGTCTCTCTGACGAATGTAAGAGCTAAGTTACAGTTATATTCGGCCAATTATGGGTAGAGAGCACCTCTCACGAAATTAACGTGTCCTTTCATCTCACTGGATATTATGACACTGAGAGATATATATACACACACACACACACATATTGTGTGTGCGCTGCGTACATTCATGCGTGCTCGTGTGTGTGTGTGTGTATGCGTGCGTGTGCATGCGCGCGAAATCAGAAACCCTAAAAATTACGTTACAACCAGTGTAATAAACGACTACAAATATCTAAATGCAGTATTTGTGTCTGTCAATATTTATTGTTTTCCATTTTACGTTTATTAAAAGCTAGTTTTTAATTAAATTAGAAATTAATAATGTAGACTTTGTCGTCGTCATCATCTTCTTCTTCCTATACATTGCAATTTAACTCTACTTATAAATACTTTTAAGTATTCTATACTTAACGGATTTTAGAGTGGCAGGACCTGTCGGGGGAGAGATTTAAAACTTTGTATTACACACACACATACACACGTAGTTCTTTGACCACACAAGGATACGGAGGGTCTCTCCGAATGAGAGATCAGCTCAAACCAGCTCCTCCTCCGAGACAACACAACATTTAATACAAAACACATCATTCACTCGCACATTTATACTAAACATGGCGAATAAGAAAATGATGATTATAATTGTCAGCTGATATTCGAGGGATCATTTAGGCCTTAAAGTTTCCTGACATTTGTCTTTTAGGAGGGCAAAAATCGCGAAGAAAACCATAATCGAGGGAACTTCTCACGATCGTGACTTGAACCAGAGTGCGCTGCGTACGAGGCAGGGATGATACCACGAGACCGCAGCGGTGGACTGCTTAAAGGTACACAGATTAATTTCAATATTATATGTGTAAATAGCTAATATGGCGCACAATAAATCATATCATACTGTCTTCTGAGTATTAACTACCCTGTTGCAATGTGAATACATGTTCAATAACAAGGGCCTACATGGGGATTTCAAATAGAAAAAAATTTGGATCTACACCCGGTTTGCTCATGTAGCATAATTGGTTAGAGCACCTGCTCGTAAAACTGAAGTTCCTATGTTCAAGTCCCAGTTTAGCAAAAAAACGTTCTCTTTAGTTGCATGAATATTAAAACACATAAAAAAATTAAAAACAAAAATTAAGTCTTCTATTGAAGTCAGTATGATATAATCTTTGAACGCGATGAATTTTGAATGGATAAAACTTCAAACTTTTAAGTGCGTACACGGATTGTTAAGATATCCAATTATCTGAGCTAGATAACTCCTGGTTTTTCTATTACTTAATTCACTTCTTGTACGAATATAATCAAGAATTTCTTGAGTAAGATTGGGGCACGATTTATTCTTATTCAAATTTGAACACACTGTTTTGTCTTTTCAGACAGTCTAGCGCAGAATTCAACAATAAAAGTGCACTGATGTATGTTATTCAATAATGGTAAGTGGGTCACTAAACTCACTGTCACTAAATACGATACAAATGATGGGAAAGGCGACCGGAAACATAGAGCCAAAGCTATCTAGCGTCACGTTTTCTGCAAAATTCTTCAACGAATCTCGGAGTACGGCCACTCTCTCCAGTTACGGTCGAATGCCGAATACGCTGAATGTTTGGTAGCGTCTTCTTTTCATCTCTCTCTATGAGAACATATGAATACGTCCCGCGTCGTGCCTTGATGCAGAGCTACGGAACTTGCGCTGATTTCAGACTTTAGGGGAGAACAAGTACGATCATTAAGAAACCAGTGTCTACCCTGTATCGTGACGAATGCCGGTGTCTAAAAGAAGTAGCGGCTCCCGTTTGAGGAAACCAGCTGTAACGCTTTGACTATTTGGCTACATGGTCGCCCACCTCTGTTATTAACACATGTGGATGTGCGATTAGCAGCCGACCGGTAGGCCTGTCGCTCCATGGATTTTAGTTTAGTTTTACGGCTATACGCAATAGAAACACACAATCTTCGGAATACAACGAAAATTTCTAGATCAGATGCGGTTTTAGATGTTAAAGCTTCTATAAATAACCATTAATTAGAAAATAGTATTTTTATATTTATTGTTGCTTGTTTTATACTGATTGTTCTTTGTACGTGTCTTCGGAATATAACACATCTTATCCAGAGCGAGTGTAAAATATGACCGTACAGTTAAACATTTTTAGTAAAAGTCCAAAACATTGCCAATCGATAAGCGTAATTACTATAAAGTATATTTTTCATATATTTCATGGCAGGCGATTAACATTAATATACAAAAAACAGTTATGGTGACATGCTAAATAATCCACAGAAATAAACAAATATTTTAGCCATTATTCTACGAGTAAGAAGTGAGTATGAAATGGCCTACTCCTTCCCTTCTAAAGACTTCACAACATAAACTGAAGCAACCCCAAAAGCAGTACAGTTGTGCTGAATACAGAAAGCATTTAAATGGTTCCGAAAAGAAACAGTGGAATAAGTACCTATAATTATTGCAGAGATGCATAATAAATAGTACAAACCAGCATCGGATATTATGAAAATGATTCCATAGTTTTTAATTTCCTGAGAGGAAATGGCTAGTATGGTCCAAAGGACGTACTTTGTCAATTAAACAAAAACTGATTAATTAATTAATTATCAAATTACTGTAAAATCACTTTTTTACGCTCACTGTAGGTATCAGTACTGTGAAGTGTTCGGAGATAAATATTAAACAGAAAAGTTTCCTGTTTACAACTACTGTACGAATAAAAGCTTTAAAATATAGAATAATTGCATTAAAACTGGGAGAATGGCGCCAGTCGCACAACGATATTCTGTAATGTAATAAAACAGGCGATCATTAAACGTCATTAGGTGGCAAATTAAACGGAGGTCGCTACTGATATCGCCTATAAATGTTGCTACGAGCCAAATAAAATTCCAGATACGCTACATTTTATACACATCGTGTAAGAAAGAACAATATGTGTGAAGATAATGGTTTGGACAAGCCACTTAAAATTAATACGAGTATAACGTTAAATTTTTAATTTATTATATGTATATCCTTCTTCGCTGCTCTGGTTTAGGAGTAATAATCCTTGCCTATAGCTCTCTTCGTCTCCAGTAGAGACGAGTTTTCTGGCTGTAGTTTTCAGTTATATTTTCTCATCAGTAATAATAATAATAATAATAATAATAATAATAATAATAATAATAATAATAATAATAATAATAATAATTAATAATAATAATAACAGAGGCTGAATATTAATTTTAAGAAAACTGAAAAAGTATCATTCCTGAGAATTGCTTCCTTCGGTAGGTAAGTAAATGCGTACACCCCTTGTCGTTACGGAACTTAAAATAACCTCAACCCTGAAGTAAGAGGCTTATGAGCAAACTTAGTCGGTCCTTTCACACCCTGAATTCCATCGTTAACTATATTACTTTGTTAACATTTATAACTAATTGAAAATTATGTTACTTTTCATCCTGTGTTGTTTAACTTTATTGTTATGAAAGTAGAGAAAAACTCAACAATCGTCCTAATTGTAATCAAGAATTGTACTGTTTTGAGCCAAAAGACAAACAATTAGGCGATTGTCGACTCTCATGGTCGAGCAATCAGAGCAGCTGATTTTTGGCATATAGAAACCTTACTTTGATAACAAAGTTTAACTGTTGATTTCTATTTGAAAACATTGTGATATGCCCTATACAATAAGTAGGACAAATGGACAACGAGTGTTATTATAGCTTGGGGAATAAAGTTCATGTCTGTCTAGTTGAAGAGCAAGAAATAATAAAGATTGTATTGGAAATTATAAAGAAACGCCAACATTGAGGTCGTAAACACAGTGTCATATAAAATGCCATAATATCGTTTATAATGTGACGAATATATGCAGTTCTATAAAATGTATTTTATTATCATATTCTGAGTATTGAGATATAAAGTGGCAGTTTTATACAATACCATCATATTCAGTTTGATGTCGCCAATTTTAACGCTATTATATGTCAAGCAGGTCATTTTTATATTCATACATATTACATTCAATTCTTACGTTAATCTTGAATGGTAACTGCAGAGTTTTAAACTTCGTTTAATGGGATATTGCAAGTGTACTCTAATTCCATTTTGAAATTTACTATTTATACAGAATTGGAATTCATCTTCACAGCCTAATTCGCAACTCTTTTTAAGTTTTACGAGGTAGAAAATCTTCAAATAATACTTTTATCCATAATGCGTTTATATAGGTATGTTTATGTGTGTGTGTGTGTGTGTGTGTGTGTGTGTTTGAATGTAGGTTTGTGTTTTATATATGTATTTATGCTGTTTTGTGTGTGTTTGTATTTATGTGCCTGCGTTTATGCGTATCTGTTTATATTTTTGTGTGTTGTTGTATGTACATATGTGTGTGGTTGAATGGAAGAGAAGGCCTATTGGCCTTTAGCTCTGCCACCTTATATAATGCATTATTATTATTATTATTTTATTATATTATATTATTATTATATTATATTATTATTATATTATATTATTATTATATTATATTATTATTAGGCCTATATTATATTATTATTATATTATATTATTATTATTATTATTATTATTATATTATTATTATTTTTATATTATATTATATGATATTATTATTATATTATATTATTATTATATTATATTATTATAATATTATTATTATTATATTATTATTATTATTATTATTATTTTGTGTCTTGTGTGTGTTTGTTTTTTGTGTATTATTGTGTGTGTGTGTTTGTGTGTATGCTGTTTGTGCATAGAACACCTCAACTTCAAATGAGACCATGATTTGTAGAAGAAGCTCAATATGAGGAATGGCACCAATAGTTAGGCGTGATAGCAAATTCACGGGAACTTATCAGCGATGTGAATGTGAATCACATAGAGATCCAGTTTGGTAGAAAAATGTTTCTAATTGGACTATACGGAAACAGCATTAGACTCTCATTTATTTTTGGACAATATGTTACAGTTTTCTGGCTGCAAAATTTACTACCCTAGCCAGTACCAACAAAATTATTAAGAGAGACTATAAAATACACACATCATTTTATTTTCTGATAATCAATCTGCACTTAAGGTACTTGAATCACCCCTGGTTACGTTCAGATTAGTATTAGAATGCCTTGACTCTCTCATGAGACTGGTTGACCATTACCAGATTCATTGAAGTGGGTGGCAGGGCATATGGAGATTCTAGTTAACGATAATGCAGATGATATCCAAGAGGGGAACTGTAACTACGTTTATAGGATCCGAACTATTTCTGGGACTATCTCTGGGGGCAGTAAAGCAAGCTATCAGAAACTGGATCCTAAAAATACACTCATAGACAAAACATGAGTCATCCGCTGATTCTATCAATCGATCGGGGAACTTCGTGAACGCTCGCAGAAGCCGTATTCACATCAACAAGTTTTCAGTAATTGTACTGGGTTGTTTGCTAGTTAACGCAGTGCACACTCAAGCAACATTAAAGAGAGAGTTTGGCTTAGTGTGTTTCCGTGGTCGAGAGGTTTAATAGACATCGTCTGCGTGCGTAACCTCAAGGGTTCGATTCCCATTCTACTGTTTTTTTTATTGAATGTTAGAATAGCATTTTGCCTGTAATTTATTTTACAAATGTAATTTTATATTTGCGTTTTATGGCTTTAATGCACACAAAACGTACAAAAACATGAATTGAAACCTTATTCTAATAAGTAAATGAGGAAAGAAAATAATATATTTTAAAATGAAAACTTTAACAAAAACAAAATCAATATCAGGTGTATGAATTCTCAGCATCTATTACCGCCCTCAATCTGCGGGGCATTGATGCAATCAAATTTCTACAGGCACGTCGAAGATCGGCTAGAGCATCCCAGGCGTCTTGAATTTGTGCCCATAAGCCATCTTTCGTCTTCCGTGCATCTTCAGTCGAATTAGAGTTCATCTCTATTTTCATCTTAGCCCACACATGTTCGATTGGATTCAAATCTGGTGAATAGCGAAATTTGATTTGCCTTCTCCTCTAACAATCAAATCAAATTTCGCTAAACACATTTCAAAAAGCGGCCACAGTTTCAACAATATCGATAATACAATGTAAATTATACACAGAGAAAACAACAGACACAAAATTAACATTTTACAAGAAATCGAAATTATCAAGAAGGCCAAGAATACAAACATTCTCAACGAAAATATGCCTAATGAGCAAAACCCTCTATTAGACATATACAGATAATTCAATACTACTACAACAACTCCTGAAGATGAAGCATGCATCTAAAGGCCTAGAGTGAAATCAACGAAAATGTTAAACAGTTGAGGAAGACGGTAGTATATAAGGTAAAAATATATATATATAATTTAACATTGTTATAACCTCAACGGTATAAAAAACAAATATGAACTTAAAAAGTATAGATTAATTAAAATTTCGAAATAAAATGTATTTAATTCATAAAACGTTTTAATACAAATATCACGGAAAAAACTGCGTAATTGAAGACGCGAACCTGCGACCTTCATTAACAGAAACAGTGAACACATGCTTTACCGCTGACCTATCAGGACATGTAAGAGAGTCAGCAGTTCATGCCACATAACACAGTAGCTGAGGGACTGCACGATTATGACTACTTTGAACCCAGCGCTGTGCCGAGTATGACTTAGAAGAAATGTGCGTTCAAGAGATGACTCTTTTTTTTGTAGAAAGGTGTACATGTTAGTTAATGGAATTCAGTTTAAGGTTGTAAACATTAAAATATTATTACTTAAAGCTTTGACTAAACGAGGTTAAAATTATCTATTGAAACTAATCAGGAAACGCCCTTTTGGGCAATAGGTATTTTTACACGTAATTGTGGATTTAAATGAACACCTATACAAGATAATCTACAATATTAACAATCTTGCATCATATGTTTACTGTGAAATGTAAATCTATTGAGCGAGGCAAAACACTAGCAAACACTTGTTTTTGGTAAAGACTTTCCAAAATAAGAGGACATCGGACCGGTTGACTGATAGAATTTAATGACGAGAAAACAATACATATTTTTGATCACAATGCTAGGGAATTTTTATTGCCTTCCCAATTTAAATAAATAAATAATGGTGTTTGTGTGTGTTTTGGTCTAGCCTATGTGCTTGTGTGTGTATATGTTTATGTATGTTTGTGTGTGTGTTTTGTGCTTATTTGTGCGTTTGCATTTTCTGTAGGATTATGTGTGCTTCTGTGTGTGTGTGTGTGTGTGTGTTTTTGTACATGTTCGAGTGCGCGCTTCTCATTTACCACTCTCTATACTTAGACAATATATTATAAAATATAACATGAATAATTCACAATATGAAAGCCACGTCGTATCTGAAATGTAATATGCCTATAGAAATTACTGCCTGTCATTGTACATTGCACTATCTTTAGCCATTGGTCGGGCGATGATTGGTTTCATTACTGGGCTTACTTCATCTCCACTTCCTCATATTTTCAAGTTTGTGTCCATTAAAATTATAAATTGTTTACGTAAAACACATTATTCCAGGTTTATTAAATAATATTTGGTTATTATGTTATTTAAAAAATAATAATTTTATGTGTACTGTTCATTGAAATGTGTTAATTTCATTCATGAGAACAGACTCTTCGGACTCCAAAATTTCGCAGAATTTTCTAAATAGGCCAATAAATTATCAAAAAATGCATTCTACGCACAAAAAAATAACTTTTTGTCTTTTCGTAAGAAGAAAAAGTTGAACCTTTATATATTTGTCGGCCGCGGTGGACTACTGGTCGCGGGTTCAAACCCGGCCGGGGTGGATGGATATTTTAGGATGGAAAAATCCAAGGAGCAAGTCCATCGGGAGGGACTTTAAGCCGTGGGTCCCGAGTCTCAAGATTTTCAGGCTCGTAAAAGATCCTTAAGCCTGAATAAAAAAAGCTTCTAAGCAAAATTTACCGAATTTTCCCGTCCTAGTACTACCTTGGTTTCATAGATGTCAGTATGAGGGAGAACGCTGACCAAGGGCTATTCCAATTGCATTTATACGATAACAAGTGTAATTAAATTAGTACGGTTCAATTTCTTCCCTATAGGGGGAGAGCGCCTAAATTTAGTTGAAGGAAACAAGGGCTAACAATATATATATATATATATATATATATATATATATATATATATATATATATATAATCACCTTATTCTGTAGACATCCACCGCGCTGTGGTCTCGAGGTAGCGTGCTGCCTTTGTCACGCAGCGGGCCCGGGTTCGATCCCCGGTCGGGGCAGTTTTTCTGGGTGAGGTTTTTATCGGAGTTTTTCCTCATCTGTAAGACAAATGTCAGGAAAACTTTAATGTCCAAACGGTCCCCGAAATCATCATCATTATCATCCTTGTCATTATCATCATCTTCTTCTTCACCGGTGTGGAAAGCAACGGGAAGCAACCACACCTAAAATTCCCAAGTAAAGCTATGATTGCAGTGAAGGACCTTCGGGGAGAATTACTGTGGATGGATTATTCTGTAGTAGTCTAGTATTTCAACCGAAATAATACAGTAAAAAAAATTATCCGTCACGCAAAGACTGCGTAAACAAAGTAAATTTCTCATCAAGTCAAATTTATACTTCGAAGTTACTGGTTAACTGAATGTATCTAACTCTTGTTAATTAAATCGTATGTATCCGGTTTCATTACGAGTAAACAAATATGCTGCCGCTAGAGCAATTTTTAAAATTTCGTGTTTCAAGTTAGTTCCTAATCTATTGATCGGAATATACTGAGTTTTGAAAAGTACTTTTCTCCCTTTATTCCAGTAGCATATTTTTTTTTTCGTTGCGAAAAATCGAAAATTGCGACCGCTAGAGTGCTTTTTAAATTACTGTTTGAGGTTAACAGCTACTCGTAATGGTTCGATTTGGCTGATTAACGAAATCGACCTCACATTACTTAATGTGTTACTATATGCTGAGATTAAATCGACCTCACATTACTTAATGTGTTACTATATGCTGAGATTAAATCGACCTCACATTACTTAATGTGTTACTATATGCTGAGATTAAATCGACCTCACATTACTTAATGTGTTACTATATGCTGAGATTAAATCGACCTCACATTACTTAATGTGTTACTATATGCTGAGATTAAATCGACCTCACATTACTTAATGTGTTACTATATGCTGAGATTAAATCGACCTCACATTACTTAATGTGTTACTATATGCTGAGATTAAATCGACCTCACATTACTTAATGTGTTACTATATGCTGAGATTAAATCGACCTCACATTACTTAATGTGTTACTATATGCTGAGATTAAATCGACCTCATATTACTTAATGTGTTACTATATGCTGAGATTAAATCGACCTCACATTACGTAATGTGTTGCTGAGATTAGTTTGGAAAAAACAAAAACTGTTGCTGTTAGAACGTTAGTATTATCATAGTCATTGTCAGTGTGTAATGTGTAGGATCGGTGACGATTTGTAAAACGTTTGAGAAAACATTTTCACGGATACATTCTGTTATGAATACATAGTCTTTTATATAGATTTTTTTTATTATTTTATAGATTATTTTAATTATTCAAGCAAAGTCTTTTGAAATAGAGTTTAGACATTCAAAGTCTGTTGAGATAGAGTTTAGACATGATATAGTTCAGAGCAAAGTTTTGCATAGCTAACTGTAAACATCCCTACATTTAGATTATTGGAATGTTAGTGAGTACAGTTAGGGTAACTAGACGTCAAATTGAGTATATAACACTTGAGAAGTGAGGGTCTCGTGTCTGTCTGTCTGTGTGTGTAAACTGCTGAAGGGTAAGTCACCGACCATTTTTCTTAATGTGTAACTTAATCCTCCTCAACAATAATAATAGGGGTATAAAAATATAAGGATAAAAATAATTATAAAAATCATAGATTGAATAAATCAATAGTTCATTATAAAACAAAGAGGGATTAAAAAAATTGTCCGTACTTTTTGTAAAAAGAATCAATTACCTTAACTATTTTGATAGAATTCTAAACAATGTAGACTGTTTTAATACGATATTTTCAAAAGGGGATATAACATTTTTAAACATGTAGATTAGGGCAGATTTATAACTTCCACAACTCCCACTCTCTCAAACCCCAGAAAGTACTGTAGTTTTTAATATAGTCTTAGATTAGTTATTTAGGGCTAGAATACTTAGGGATTCTAATTATTTATACCTTAGTAATAAAATAGTTTAAAATAAGACTTCTTTTGTTTATTTCAACACATGTATAACTGTACATCCTCACACTAACGCTCGGCTAGGTAAACGCTACCAAATTTTCCAAGTCCCGAAGGTCCTTTAAGCCTAAGAAATCCAGTTGGGTTTATAATACATTCCTTCGTAATTCGCTAAAATTGACGTTCCACAGGGAAAAACCACGTATTCACAGAAAGACAATTTTGTCGTCCCGCACAATTTACTGAGAGTTGTTGGGATTATTTTAAATTATTATTCAGTACATATGCATATCCTTCTGACCTTGTGAGCTAAGTTCCTTCTGGTGTTGCGACCTGATAGACACATACCTCATTCCACTGCGCTCTTTGTTATCATTAGTGTCAGAAAGTCCCTTTATTGCTTATTTTATTCTGTATAATGGATTCGTAGGCTTACAGTAGATAAATAAGTTTAACACATGAAGAATCTAAATTCTATAATTTCTTATGTTTGTCTACTTTTGAAAGATAATGTATATTTGATTAATTTGGGCCTATAATTGTCGTTTTATGAAGTTTATGAAAGATTAATGGCGAAAAGAAGTGAAATTGTTGTACGTATAAGCGTCATTGACTTGTCAACTGCAGCAGCTGCTAATTAATTGAACTTAATTTTTCACTTTGTTTCTATTTTTAACAATCGACTGCACTTATTTTGTTTCGATGTGTGCGCTCAGCCAGTCTCAACTACTGTTTACTTGCTTTCATTTAACAAGTATGATTGTATTATAAAAAAGTTCATCTGAGTGAAAACCGGTGTCGCTTCACTCCAGATAAATTGAAAAAAAATGTTAATTTCTGACAAAAAGCTAAATATCGATATTGATATATTGACAAAATTGATTGATAAATAATCTGATGGAAAATAAACTCTGTAGTCGTGTCCGATGTAGTGCCAGTTCGAGTATGAGGTGAAATGTGAGAGTTTATGTTATACACGGATGACCGCTAATCAGGCATGTCGCATCATCACAGCAGCAGATTAAATGAAAAGAAATGAATAAGATGATCATGGAGATGTGTTGAAATGATGTTTTAACCAGGGGAAACGGAGAAACCCCGGAAAACCCTTCATTACATGGAATGACTGAGACGCGATCTCGGGACCCAGCGGCGAAGGAATAGAGCCACTTGCGTCACGGAACCGCATTACACATCCGATGAAAAAGTTTTAAAAAACTTACACTTTGACAAAGATATTTTCTTTTATATCGGTATATATATATATATATATATATATATATATATATATATGTGTGTGTGTGTGTGTGTGTGTGTGTGTGCGTGCGTGCGTGCGTGTGTGTGTGTGTGTGTGTTCTATTGCAGATTTTCGCGGATATAAGTATGAATATGAAAGTTTTCTTCGGTTTTCCGCGTCTTGGATTCATGTTCGGCCCCTGGCCAATGATGCCGACGTTTCGGCATGTTCCCAAATGCCATTATCAAGGAATGTTAAGTTCGAGTCACAGGTTTAGGTCTTATATAATAAAATACATAGAGTTTTCGCTGTGGTCCGTTTCCGAAGACGTGCCGTTGAATCCAAGACGCGGAAAGCCCAAGAAAACTTTCATATATATATATATATATATGACTGTTCAGATTATTGTCTATAGGGTTATTTTAGATTTAAAATCAACTCTCTGAAACAATGTTTTTTTTTTTACTGTTCTAAGGTTATTTATTACATTAGAGATATTTTAGTCCATTTTTTAATTACTTGTAGTGCCTATTGATTCTATCACTAGTTATCATTGTCGTCATGTGAAGACTGTATATCGATCAGAAGTTGGGTCCTCCATGTTATAACTTGATTTCTACCTTATAGAAGGAAGTGTGAATAAGCAGTCTCTCAACTTCGTCCCATGCTTCACTTCTTTTTTGTACGTTCTGAATCGTAAACTTACTGTATATTTGCTTCAAGTGACCCGATGACAGTATCAATATCTGTGTGTTTCTTGCTATAGAAAACTCCAGTATTCAGCATTCCGACTGCGTCGCAAACACTTGGGGCGTTGATAACATCGTTCAACGAACGGACTGACACAGCATATGGCAAGCTTCAACATCTTATTCCAGTACGTAATTCAATACGTTATTTCTAACCTCAGAGAATACATTTCAAATTCAGAACAGCAGCATCCCAGTCCAAATTGTTATCGAATAATACAATATATATTTACATGACATGAAAGATAAATACCGTAATAACAAAAACTTCTAAAAGGTTCGCATGCAATATGTATTTACACTTGACATGTTTTTATTCTGAATGGGAATTATTTACAAAAAAAAAGTATGTCACGCAATAAACAAAGCTAATTCCTCAGCAAATGGAATTTATGACACAGTTTGCTGTTTTATGGAAGATAGCTGTCATTCGTTAATCAAATTGTTTATATCCAGTTTAGGTGCGAGGAAAAATAAACTGCGGCCGCTGCAGTAATTTTGAAATGCTGTGTTCCAAATAAGCTTCAGTTGGATTTTTAAGATTTACGAAATGCCTGTCTTTTCACAACTAAACAGTTTACTGTATATCAAATTTCTATGTGAAAAACAAAATGACATTAGAGAGTTTTTTTATTCAATTTTCTTGTGTGATTCTTCATCCTTGTTCATATCGCATTTATATCAGTAGAATTGGTAGACTATGTATATTGTTGTATGTATTCATATATCATTCTACTTTTCTTCTATAAGTTATTTAAAGGAAATATTTAAATAATTTAAATATTATTAAGGATATAATGGATCATGGTAATGAAATTCCAAAACTAGGGCTGTAATCTGAGCCATTTCATTCGAAAATGTTCCCATTGCATTTTCATAAGTAAATGCCACGAGTGATTTCCAAATTATCGATAAATTCACGACTCACGAAGTGAGGAGTGAATTTATCTAGAGAATTTGGAAATCAAGAGTGGCATTTGTTAGGACTATTTAACGAATAAAATTAAGCTGTTTACTCACAAATCATTATTTAACTATAGTTATTTTAAAATATTTATATATTTAATGTAAACGGCGATGTTTGAAAACAAATGAGAAACGATAGGTACGCTTCTACCGCTTCTTTTGTTTATCACTGCAACCAGATCATACTATTTATTGCCAAAGGAACGCAATATTGTAAGGAGGAGCTTTCTTTAATATGGTAATTATAACACTGATAAATATTTGGTGAAACACGACTCTGATTGGTTGTAAAACAGAAATCATTGAAACGTGATTGGTCATTGACTCCCATTTGGGGCATGAGTTAAATAGTCACTTTAATCGCCGGTTTCACGATTAACGAACTTTACCTTACAGGTCTTATATATGTGCATATATACATATTAGTGTCGAAAGTTAAAACAGATAAATGAAATGGAAGATGGTGAGCGATCGCCATAAACAGGGTGTACCTCATTCACTATACGTTCTTTGCATCGAGAGGACGTACCTCCACCTTCGAATAACACGTGATTCAAAGGTAAACGAAACCACAGTAACTGAGCAAGTGCGACTCGTTCATTGTTCTTCTTTCGCTGGGAAGAGATAGTAGTTTTTTTAGCAAAGGTTTACATGATTTTATTAACAAGTAAAGACACTATCTCCATCATGTTTTGAAGGATAAAATAATCGGATGCCTAGAAGCAGGTCAGATCGAAAGCTTGAATGTGCCACAAAGTGCTATTTTCAGACTTTGGCGACGATTCCAAGACTCAGGGTGTTTTTTTCGTGTGCCTGTACAAGGTCGCCCGCGGGTCTCAGCGCCAATATTTTACTTCAACTGCACGACGAAATTGGAGGATACGTGATCTTGCAGGGGCTAAGTATTTTGATGCTATTGGTAAACTGTGTACCAGAGGCTCACGAAAATCGGCCTCTATACCAGACGACCAGCAGTGTGTCCCGATTACTCGAGTACACATAAAGTCCCATTTTCAGTGGAATCAGCAACTTCAAAATAAATACTTTAATGAATGGACTGTTTAACTAATGAGTCCAGATTCAATTATTCCCGTGGCATAATAATCTAGAGAGAACGTGATACCCGGTTAAATGCCACAAACATCGTTGAAAGGTAAGCATTTGCGGTGGTGGCGTACAGATCTTCACATCTTCTTTCTTGGTATAGGAACGAGTAGCTTGGAACTACATGTGCGAGTTTTCACAGGAGTAGTTTATCCACACCTTGTGTACAATAATGCACGTCCGCATAGAGCTAAACTGGTAGGCGACATTCTACAAAGGGAGGATGTCCAGTGCATGGAAGTTCCCGTATATCAACCCCATAGAGCATGCCTGAGTTGCATTAGGAAGACAAGTTGTAACCCCTCAGCCTGCACCGAGGGTAATTCCAGACCTCTTCATATGCTCTTCGTTAGGAATCCGAATAGCTGCCTGCAGAGCTCTTGAACCATTTAATATAGATGCGAGATGTGCATCCACGAGCGGTAATCACATCCCATATTAATCACATAGCATTGTAATTGTTGATGTGGAACTTTTATTCAGGCTTTTTTAAATTTTATAAATGTGTCTCTATACAACGATAAAAGAAGATTAATATTAATTTATAACTCTGCTGCATACCAGATCACATGTGATTCATTTGTACATTTTTAGTGCTATTCCGATAGTTTGTTAACAAAATATTGAATTATGCCAACGTTTGGTCTATAGTACATATATATATATATTTTTTTTCATTTAGGGCCTACATACACTCACTGTTAGTTACTTGTATCTGTGTTCACTGTAATGGGTAGGCAACGTTTTATTCGACAACGTTCTTTAACAACCATGGTCATTGCCGAGCAGGTTGGCTCAAGAGACTCGTATTCGTTAGAGTCCAGGTTCTAATTCTGTTGGCGACCAATCTGACTGAGATTTTCCTGAGTTTCCTGGATTGCTTCAATCATCAAAGCTGATGATGGGTTCAAATTTGATTACAAGGATCCATTTCATCACACTTATCATTTATTACATCGTTAAACTTACACAAAATAAATAAATAAACAGAAGCTATGTACTCACAATTGTTAAAGGTGTCCATAAAAATGTTTTTAAAAGATCAGATCATTAGTATGCAATACACGTCTGTGAGTGAAATGTTGCTAACAAGTCTCTTAGTTCAGGCTTTAGATTCTTTAATAACGCCTAGATCTACAAACGCAGCCATAATATTAATTTCCTTCCTATATACGCCATACTCAATATTTGTACGCCCTGACTGGATTTCAGTTGGATTTGAACCCCGCTGTATGTCTTGTGCAAATACAAATTATGTTATATTTAATTAATTATGAAATTATCTGCGAAAGAATGAGGAAAAAAGTATAACGGCTACTGAAATGAACTGCAGACTTAAACAAATGTAATCAGAAAATTAATTAATATTTATTGAAACATTTAAATGTGAAACTACATTCATTATTTGTACAGAAATTGGCAGGAAAATCTTAAGAGAATGCTTAGAGCCATCACACACACACATGTCGAGAGACCCTTGAGGAAGCGAACACCAGTTTTCATTCAGACCATTAACATACCTTCAAGGACTGACATATGGAAGAATGATGATGATTAAATGATTATTAATGGTGAATTGAATTTCCAAGTAACCTATTAAAACAGATTTGAATTATATTCATGGCAGTTTTTATGAATTAACATAAGGTATTGAAAGATGACTATGGATTCAGGCGAATAAATATTAACAACTATTAAATATTATATTTTAAGTTTTATTGTGGCATTTACATTATGTACATTAATAAGATGTGAGTTTATACTCCAGTCTGTGTAGAGACCCAACTACGCAGATTGGACACCTTGGCGTAGACTCCTGGGTACCCGGCACGTGCACATCCCACTCCCCATGACACAACACCGATCAGTCTGCCGTTTGCAACCAATGGGCCACCGGAATCACCCTGCGAATGTAAAAAAAAAAAAAAAAAAAAAAAAAAAGTCGTGTAGCAGTTTGTATAACTTGAAAGGAAGAGCGAGAGAGAGAGAATAAAGTGAGTAAGGTTTTACCTGGCAGGCATCTCGGCCTCCTGCAGTGTAACCTGCACAGATCATACGGGCTGTGATGCCTCCATAAGCTGCATAGCTGCTGCTGCAAGAAGAGTCGCTCACCACTGGTACAGTCACCTGTCTCAGAGTGGTGCTGGCTGAACCACCCTCCTGTTTTAACAAATGACAGTTTGTTAGTGATCTGACATGTGTTATAAGATAAGAGTATTGCAGTTGCTGTTCATGTTGATACTTACAGTTGTGGTTCCCCAACCGCTGACGATGGCGTTTGTGCCAGCTGCAACTGTGCCAGTTTCCATGGAAATAACCTGAATGTTAGAGCCCAGACTAAAAGCAGAGCTCACCTGAAAGCAATAGGAGAGCATTTATTGAGACGAATGTGATTAGACAAAAATCAATGTGCAAGATAGTGACACTCACTCTGAGAACAGCAATGTCGTAGTCGAGGGTTGAGGAACTGTAGCTGCCATGTCTGGTGGCCTGAGATACCTGGTAGACGGTACCACCACTGTTGGAGTAGGTGGAGCCTGCTCTCAGCGTCAGTGTGCTCGCGCTCCTGTTACACACACAAGCAAAATTGTATTCTTATTACTTTTTTACTAAGTACATGGATTGTTTACATTTCAATTTTCGGAGTCATTATCCGTAAATTCATTCCGACATTTCTTGTATATACGATAAAATATAATCTTCAGATAGATTGCTAAGCCGTTATGAAGATGGTGAAGTGAAATAATTACAGTACGATAACCGGTGCCCACCCAGCATCGTGAGGCATTTGGGTAGCTAAAATAAGTGGCGACTCCAGGTTGAGAAGACCAGCTATAACGCCTGGGGGACCCGATAAGCTGACCACATGTCACCCCTAAACTGGCTACATGATTATCTACCTCGGTGATTAACACATGTGGATGTGAGGTCAGCAGCCGGATGGTACGCCAAGCACCTTCTAGACCTGTCGCGCTTGGAGTTAGTAATTTATAAGTATTTTCAATTATTTTCAAATTGTAGGTCTGGAGAAAAAATTTAAAAAAAATATATTCTTAATGTTTTTACTTCGTGACATTTATCATCTACAGAAGAAACAGCTGATGTACATTTATATATTTTAATTTAATATATGTGCTATAATTCAGTGTTCACAGGGAATAAGTAGTTAATTATAAACTCGTAACTTGGCGGCTTTTCAACTTACTCTCTGTGGTCATAGAATTGTATTATTGTATATACTCTATTATGTTACTTGTACTATATTGGTCATATAGTAATTTTATAAACTACATCTTTTGTGAGATTTGTGAGTCGAAATCCAAGCATCGCTAACTGAGATAGATATACGGAGTACTAATGCACATATTATATTAACTAACTCACTCACTGGCGCTATCATATCAGCAGGTTCATGGCTGCGCGAACATAAGCTAGCCATGCATTCTTATCCTCAGCTAATGTTTTACAATCATCCCCTGTATAATCTACTTCCCTCAAGTCATGCTTGTTATTCTCCCACCTCATTCTTGGTCTGCCTATTGGGCGCTTTCCTTCTGGTTTTCCTACAGGGAGTTTCCATATCCCACTTTCATCCTTATTCGTGCCACATGTCCTGTCATCGCAGTTTACGAGACTTAACTATTTTTATTTTATTTGGTTTTCCATAAAGATAATGTAAATCACTGTTATGTAGTCTTGTCCATTCAACTGTCTGTTCGTCTCTCTTTGGTCCTAAAAATTTCCTAATAACTTTATTGTAAATACTCATTTTTTCTCCTCCCTTAAAATAAGGATCCGTGTTCCGTACCCATGTTATATAACTGGGAAAATAAAATGTTATATATTTTCAGTTTAACGCTTTTTGAGAGAAGTTGCGACAACAAGAGTCCCTTTAATGCATAATAGCATGCATTTCCAGAATTAAGCCTATGTTTAGTTTCTTCCTGCGTCTCATTTTTGTTTGTAATTATTGTTCCTAGGTATTTGAATGCAGTTACTTCTTCAAAATTTCCCTCATTTGTTGCATTATTAATTTGAACATTTAAATGTGATATTAATTTAAGGTCACCTGAAAATTCAATAAGAACATCTTAAAAGAATGCCTGCAATAAAGAACCTTGAGCATTACACTGTACAACCACATGACAAGAGATCCTCGTCTGATGGGTCATTCGGGTTCTAGCAGTTCTAACGTATTGTATGATGATATTTTTCTATCCCTATATATCCCATGGATATCTCTCGTCAAATTTTATTTGCCTCGCTGTTTCACAACATCTTACGTGATGAATGGACATTCTGACTTGAGGGAAAGATGTTTAATATTCTTGCTCCAGCAAATAACGCACCTGGATACAACTAACAGATCCTGGCGCTTGTGTGTGTTGTTCTCAATGCAAATTATATGATCTAATGTTTATAAATATTAAACCTCTATGCTCGAATCCAGCTTAATCCCAGATCGAGAGATGAGATGGCATGAATCTCCTATTATTGTTATATACGATGATGCTGACTGACCGGACCTGTCGCACATTGACTTGAGCATGGAAAAGAGCTGGAATGTAGTTTTTCGCAATGGATAATGTGAAAACCTTAGAGAAGAAATCTATCCTGTCTTCTATCCGTCCACCAAAAACGCCCAAGGATGGATGGCGAGTGTATAACCACTTTTCGTCAGTGACCAGTTATATTTTTAATGAATACAATATGTGATGATTATGAGGCCTATGATATTTCTGGAAAACTGATGAAAACTCTGAAAATCTTTAATCAGAAATTTCAACTCAACCAAGAATCGAATCTAGATCCGTTGCCTGAGACCCTGCTATGTTATCTCTAGACCTTTCAATTATTTTAAAATGTTCTAAAAAAGTATTTTGTAATTTTCAGTACCTGTTTTTAGTTTTGGAATAAACATGACTTACCCTACGATACAGTGTGCAGCTGTGAGGGCCCAGTTAGCGCTGATGATAGAAGCTCCACAGATGTGAGATCCTCCATATCGCAGAGATAGCTGCAATGTGTTGCAATACATGATTTAGCTCATCGTTATATGAAGTCAACCCTTCCAATTCCAGTTGCCTTTATAAACAGCAGGGGGCACGCCGTAGCGTAGTGGTTAAGGCACTGAGTACAAGCTGGAGGGTCGAGGGTTCAAGTCCCGTTGGGGTCAGGATTTTTAAACTGACCCAAACTCTCTGGCGGCACTATGGCCCTGGGGTCGTCTCAGCCTCTAACGGAAATGAGTACCAGACGCTTGTTCTGGGGGTAAAGGCGGCCGTCACGCAGGGCTGAAAACCCGGCTGACATAAAGTGCCGATTGTCTAGAAAAAGTGGGAGCCTTAACCTCCTACTACCCCAAGGGCCTCCTGAGGCCTGTTGTGGGATCACTTTACTTTTAGGGGCACGCCGTAGCATAGTGGTTAAGGCACTGAGCTACAAGCCGGATGGTCGAGGATTCAAGTCCCGTTGGGGTCAGGATTTTTAATCTGACCCAAACCCTCTGGCGGCACTATGGCCCTGGGGTCGACTCAGCCCCTAACGGAATTGAGTACCAGACGCTTGTTCTGGGGGTAAAGGCGGCCGTCACGCAGGGCTGACAACCCGGCTGACATAAAGTGCCGAATGTCTAGAAAAAGTGGGAGCCTTAACCTCCTACTACCCCAAGGGTTTCCGGACCTGTTGTGGGATCACTTTACTTTTTTTTTATAAACAGCGTATTCAAAATTTAATTTTCTCAATAATAACCTGCTTATTCAGAGCCGAATTTAGGTTTGATGAGGACTTAGACGTTTGAAGGTATGTGGCCCTTAGATTAGATTAGATTAGAACAACGTAAGAGTTAGGGTTATCAACACCGCAACATGGCAATCTTGTGTAAGTTCATTTTATTATAGGACCTATCGTTGTTACCAATGAATGGAAATTAAATCTATTCCCCGGTGATAATATGTAGTCTGTTATGGTGTCCCTTGTCTCTACACATCAAGCTTCCACAACGCTGCCCCAGAGACTCAAGGAGGAGTTACAACCTTCCCTCTGGTCCTAATCTGCCCTAATTTGTTACATAGATGCAGAATCGTGAAGAAGTACACGAATGTGTCCCCTCTGGATTATCACAACCACAAACGAAATTAGTATGTACATAAAAGTCTGAGCGACTGTCTCTGGCAATGTCAATACAGACAGCAAGATAGTAATGCCTATTGCTCTGCTTGTATTGACAATTGGTACTTACTACAAACTTTCATATTCACAAATGTATTCATTCACCTGTTGTTCAGCACTGAAATTAATAATTATGTTGGCTATGTTGTCTGAAGATACTGTGGACGTCACGTAATTACAGTACTGTTTCAGTGTATACTTAAGTCAAACAATACTTTGAAGTATGTAAACATAATATTTCCTTACTATTTTCCCGAAATCTGATTATAATCAAAATAAAATGAATGATTAAATGGACAGACTCTATAGGCGAATATAAAGAGAAGTAAACTCGTGATAATTTTGCGGAGAGTTTTGTTCTATTTGTATTTGTACAAACAAGCAAATCATCACGATGAAATAAAATTGATATCATACCTGGTAGGGAAAGCTGGAAATGGTTTTAGTGGATCCACCTACAATACGTCCATCCAAGATGGGTTTTTCAGTTCTCAGTCCAGGGAACCGTGACTCATTTTCAGCTGAAAAGTTTATTAAAATAGCTGAATTATACAAATCCGAGGTAGGACATTCCTTTATATTTAAAATGTTTGATACATTGATTTATCACATGTGATATAGGTACTGTATGCGCCATTTTTTAAATTCCGTTGTTGTTGATACACAACAAATTTCCAGTATCGACTTGTAATGGAAGATCGCGTATGTGTCTAGTTCAAGTAGTCTTCAATATTACTAAACTAATTAATTATTTTACAAAAATATTAAATGAAGAGTACAGTGAAAAAAAAGGTAAGTCACTGTTTTCTTTAAATCTAGATCATGTGCATTTAGTTGTACACGATCCATACTTCTTTACCTGTATACCAAATTTTGGAGGTAAGCAAATCTATGAGTAAATGGTATATTTAATTGTTTCACACTTCTAAACGATAATTCTGTCAATGGAAAATATAGTAACATCTCAAACTTAACTTTGACAATAAATAACTTACCTGGTTAATTCACTGTACTCTTCAAATATCGTTAAGTGCGTTGTATTAACACAACAAGATCACTCGGCTCGTTTCAGGCGTAAGGGATGGAGATGGGATGAAGCCCATGTTATTTAAATTCTATGATGTACAAGGACGTCGACTGTCCAGCGTGCAAATGAAATAAAATGGAACGAAATGGATGATAATTTGTTGGCAGAAGAAAACGGGAGGAAACCCAAGAAAAGCGAACTCTGGTTCCTACTCATCCACCATGAACTCTACATGGAGTAGCCGAGAAGCGAATTCGTGACCTACAGGTGAAGGGCCTATGTCTAACCACTTCGCCACTGAAAGATTTTCCATAAAAATAAGACTGAAAGTTTGTACTCACTATTGACTCATTGATATATATATATATATAGAAATGAATGAATGTAGTAGTAGCAGTAGTAGTAGTAGGACTTTATTAGACGAAAAGTAAGATATTTACAATATTATTTACAAATATGATTCGCACGGGCAGTAAGCCGTACGTGCTGTTGACAGTCCGTTACAATAAAGTAATAATTGGTACTAGTGTAAAGAAAAATAAACATCAAAAACAGCAATAACATTACAATTACATAAAGAAAACACAATAATAATATTACAATTAAATAATAACACAATAGCATTATACACTAAAAACATTAACATTACAATTACATAAAGAAAACACAATAATATTACAATTAAGTAATAACACAATAGCATTATACACTAATTAATTTATATATAATTGTTAATAATTAATGGTATTGCATTTTGATAACATATATTTATTCATGAATGAGTGTTGTCCTTATTTTTCGCGTTTTGTCCAGAAATTTACCGAGGTTTATCCAATTTTCTGGATTTACCAATAACTCGTAGCATGCCAATCTTTCCCGATTTGAATTTAGAAATCTTTCCGGTAATAACTGACGTCTCCAATATTCTAAATCATTACATTTTCCTAATATATGTATCTCATCTTCAATGTTCCCGCACATTGGACATATTCGCATATCGTGATCGTCGCTAATTTTTAGAAATTTCCATGCCCCTAGCCTAAACCAAGCAAGCCCTGATCTCTCCTTAAATCCTAGGTTGAGTATATACGATTCTTTTCCCCAGACGTGTTTTAGGTCTCTTTGTAAACACAGTGAGCGTTTTCCTGTACATTCGGCGAAAGTATCTTGTTGGTTTATATCTAAGTACCTCCTCCGTATTTTTCTCCACACGTTCTTGCGATTTTCAGTCCCTCTTTCCCATATCCAGCCCATCCCAATCTTTTGGAGTTCTCTCCTAACTTCGTCTGCCCAAAATTTAACATCTATGTTTTTAATTTGGTGGTCGTAACAAATTGCTCTAAGCATTGTTTGTTCACCTTGGATTACTCGCAACCAGTATTTGAGTACACGAATTTTACAGTTAATGTCGTCCTGGAATGACCCGAATTCATATAAAATTCCACAGTTAGAAACGGCCTTACTAAGTCCTGTAATATACTTTAGAAAATGCGTATATACCTTATTTAGTATTTCCGTTCATTGGAAACCCCAAATCTCACTACCATAGTGCATTACTGGCCTGACCATCGCTCCATACATTTTTTCTAATGTGCTGACTGGAATATCAGGCACTCGAACCAGAGTACCGAGTACACTGTTAAGTTGTCCCCTCCCTTTAAATAATGCTATATCAATATGTTTTTTCCACTTTCCGTTCATTTTCAACGTCGTACCAAGATATTCAAAATGTTTCACGTTTTGAAGTACTTGATCTCTGTATTTCCATTCCTCTGCTCTACCATAAACCGTGCCAATTTTAAAGGTCATTGTTTTTGTCTTACTAACATTTACAGTCAATCCCCAATTCCTACAGTATATTTCCAGTAGGTCAAGACCTCTTTGCAATCCCTTGATTGTCTTGGAACAGATAATTAAATCATCTGCATACAACAGGACTGGGATTCTAACATTTCCTATCTCCGGAGCCTCAATTTCTCCTTCTAGCATTACGTCTACAATATCATCAACGAATAGATTAAATAGCATTGGTGATAAAATGCAACCTTGCCTCACTCCCTGATTGGCTTCACTGCTCTCTGTAATGTGCCCTTGGTCTACTTTTATACAAAATTTAACATATTTATAAATTGACATTAAAGCATGTATCATTTTATGAGACAATCCTTTCCGATTTAATTTTTCCCAAAGTGCGCTTCGGTCCACATTATCAAATGCCATCTTAAAATCAATGAATGCACAAAATAATTTACCCCCCTTCATTTGAATGAATGTATGTGTGTCAGTCTCGGACGCCTGGAGCAATTGTAACCAAATTCCATACACATAAATCCGGAAATGTGGATTATTGTATACTCCTAGCACACCTAGTGGGGTAAGAGATGGATTGAAATGGAAAAATGATCTTCTATTCTATCTTCGGATTTATACAGCTGCTGCCGTCTTCCCGTGTCAAACCTCCAAAGCCTACGATCTTGGACATATTCGATGCTTAGCCCTCTAGCTTGCATTACTGTCTTCATGTTTTACTTCCATGTTAACCTTGGAAAAATGATCTACAACTATTTATAGAGCTATGTCCCAGCATAATTTTAGAATACCTGCAAAAATTTCAACCAAAGTCGGCACGCATATATACCCAAGAGGGGTGAAAGGGGGTGAAATCTAAAAAACTCGAAGATGATCAATAATACCGAATTCATAACTTTTGGGCTCGCTAAGCCATGTAATGGCGGAAAATAAAATAAAGCTGTCCAAAATTACCGAGATTAGTGTCGAAACAATGGTTTTCGGAGTCGCTTGCCTGATTGGTTACAATTTCGGTAACGTTTAACCATGTGTTTGACCTCTTGTACTCCTACGAAAGAGGGGTGAAATGGGGTAAAAAAAAATTAATAAGTGGTCGATATTAGTTCAAATCCATCGTTTTCGGAATAACTGTGCAAATTGGTAAACTCGGAGATTTAAGATAGGCTAATATAAATCTGTATTAAATAAAAATGTTTTTTTCATTGAAATATTTAATATAAATTTTTAATTTAGTGTAGAATCTAAATACTTCATATAAAATGTATCCTATATATATAAAAATGGTCATAATAATTAAATAATGTTGCACAGATAATTAATATTGTTCGCTGTTGAGTAAATTTGGAGAAATGTTACATTTAAAAAGCTTAATACTCGTATTTTGTACACTAAACTATCTAATAGATAGACTAGTAGTTAATTTAATTTGTTAGAGAAAATAATTAAGTCTTTAAAATGGTAAATTAAAATAGTTAAATTTAATACTCAGGCTTTGATCAATAGTAGAGTAGCATTTGGTCATGTTATCTTTTAAATATCTTAAATTTCCAATATGAAAATGTACCAGTTCATCAGATTAGCTTGTAGAAGATGGACGTGTTTTGGCACAAGAGAAAAGGTTAATTATTTTAGGAATCCCATCTAGTGGATAGATTTAGGTATATTTAAATAATGCGAACCAAGAATAAATAGTGACTGAACAAGCAACTTAATATTTTTTAATATAAAATGTTAAGCCGTTTATAAGAGAAGACAGCATTAGAAATTATGAAATTAGAAACGAATTAGAAGTGGAAGTTATCAACTCAAGAATGGATAGATACAGAACAAGATGGTTTGAACGTGTTGGAAGGATGGAAGATACCAGACTGTCAAAAATACCAATATGACCCTAAAGGAGAGAGAGACATAGAGAGGCCGACAAGGAGGTGGAAAGACACACTGTGATAACGGAACAGGTGGTTAGCCTGTGTGGAAGTGGAGAAAAAGAAAATAAAATGTTAAGATAGCCTATTTAAGAAAAGTTCATTAAAGCGGAATGTGAAAATAGTACCAAAAATCTGAACAAGTTCATTGGAAGAATATCAGTTCTTAAACAGAGAGTAAATGAATGAATTTTCATTCACTACATAACTGGTGTGTTCTATTTAAATATCAGGTTTAACTTATTTGTGTCTCTCAATAGAGTCAGTGCTAAACCATTGAGCTTACCAAACCCAAGACCACGACATTTATATTCTACCTTTAAATGGTCGTCACTACGTGATGATCATCAATCATCTTTAAAAATACACTTTCATTGGCTACAGTTACAATGGGATATGAGCACAAGATTGACTTTAGCACCCCAAAGTTGGCAAGAAAGGGTGAAAATAAAATGACAACTGTGAACGAGATTAGTCTCAAATCCATAGTTTTCGGCGTTGTTAAGCTGATTTGTGAATGTGCAGGGTCCGTAAGCCCAACTGTAACCACTATAACATCTAGAGGTTGAGAGGGATGATAAATAATGTATCCAAATTGCAAAATTAATGTCTAGTCCATAGTTTTTGAGTCCCTAAGCTCATTGATGACCATTCAGATGGGATGTAAACACAAGTTTGACAATAGGAGGGTGAGAAGTGAAAAATAGGATGTCAACAGTGGCCGAGATTAGTGTCAAATCCACAGTTTTAAGGGTCGTTATCCAATTGATGACATTCTAGATTAAATTGAAGCCCAAGTGTGATTCTTAAGCACCCCATACACGGGAGAGGTTAGAAGGGATGAAAAATAATTTCAAAAAGTGACCGAGATTATTGACAAATCCAGTTCTCGAAGTCGTTAAGCTGATTGGTCACAGTACCGATGACATTTATGCCATAGTTTGAGCCATAGCATTTTTAATGGGGCCTGGGAAATGAGAAGTGGTAGAAATAACATTCTAAAAGTGACCGAGGTAATTTCGAATCCACAGATTTTGAAACCGCTAAGCTAATTGTTCATAATACCAATGACATTTTAACCAAATTTTTACCGCTAGTGGAGTGAGATGAAAGACCGATATTAGTGTCAAATACATAGTTTTCGGGGTCACTATACTCATTGGTGCCAAGAATATTGGGATAAATATCCAAACAATCTGCTGGTAATTTATACATTATTGTTCCTCAGGTACCAAGTTCTGAAAACTGTATTATTTTTCTTATTATGTTAACATACATACTAATTTAATTTTGTCAGGAATAAGTCGAAATTCTGTGAATACTGATCTAAATATGTTTATTTTTAATTTTCATAACCATAATGTGGATACTTTTTTTCTTTTTCCTCTTAATTTTATTTTCTGCGTTCAGTTCCGATCACTACTTTGCACTTGCTAAGTCAGATTATTTTAATTAATATATACCCCACGTATACGAATTTTCAAACAAAATTAAAAATAATGCATTTTTAATTAAATGTATTGCATTACTATGCAGTAGGTAGATTAATTTGTGTCATTGGAATTTGTAAGATACATCCATAAAGTACTTCCGCAATACAGATTGCAGCTTTAACTGTATTATGTTAATATATCCATTTCAAATTAAAAAAAAGGACTCCTCAACTCTTGACCGACTAGGAGTTGGGTCGATGGCTAACATGCGATGAAGCCCTTTCATTGGAGGTCTGTGAATAACAATTAACAATTATGCCGTCTGACCACGTCTGATGCACCAACAGAGGGACAGATAAATTGAAACAAAAATAAATTAATGAGACGAGTGTGGAGAAATGGTGGAATGAAATTCATGGCAGGGTAAAATGGCAGAAACTCCAGACTCCGTTTCGTCCATCACGAAACCCAGACCGAGCCGCGAATTCGAAACCCCAGTAGTGATAGGCGAGCGTACAATCATTATGTCAAGGGCCCGCTGCATTTCAAAAACATAAGTTTTTAACATCTGTAAGGTAATTGATTTATATGTAAATATGGAAAAGAAACTAAACTAATGGAAATGTCACAGATTGATAGGTAACATATACAATAATTCATATGAAAACATCAAAATATCAAAGACATGAACTTGAAGAGGTTAAATGCCGACTTTAAGCATGAAATTCAAGGTTCTATTCATTTCAGTGTAGGGGCACGCCGTAGCGTAGTGGTTAAGGCACTGAGCTACAAGCCGGAAGGTCGAGGGTTCAAGTCCCGGTGGGGTCAGGATTTTTAAACTGACCCAAACCTTCTGGTGGCACTATGGCCCTGGGGTCGACTCAGCTTCTAACGGAAATGAGTACCAGACGCTTGTTCTGGGGGTAAAGGCGGCCGTCACGCAGGGCTGACAACCCGGCTGACATCAAGTGCCGATTGTTCAGAAATGGTGGGAGCCTTAACCTCCTACTGCCCCAAGGGTCTCCTGAGGCCTGTAGTGGGATTACTTTTTTTTTTATTCATTTCAGTGTCTCTTATCTTTTTCAAGGATCTAAACATTACAATTTATAAAATAATAATCTCCCTATAGTACTTTATACAGTATATGTGAAACTTGATTTGTATTAATAAAAGAAAATAAGGCAAAGTATTCGGAAAAAATAAATCTTAAAAGGAAAATTCGGTCCCTTAATATGAATCCTGAAACTAAATAATAAAGAGCTCTACAATTTATATGATTGTGGTAACATTGCCTCTCTAAGGACCGGTTTCACCAACAGAGGTAACTGCATTACGCCAGTTTGCTATGCATTATACACAGGGTAACTGTATTATGGCAGTTTAACCTGTGTATGGGGAAGAATTGGCGTAATACAGTTACCTCTGTTGGTGAAACTGACCCTAAGGGAGTAAGATCGTCAGCTCTAATGTCTGTCAGTAAAAATTTTTATAATTTTTTATTTGGAAACGCTTGAAAAAAGACCCAGTCGTATATAGAAAGATAATATTCAGATGGATCTTAAGGAATTGGAATTAGTTGGCTGAGGATAGGAACAGGTGGACCGCAGTAATGAATGTACGGATTGCGTAATAGTTATTTAGCTAGTGTTTGTTGTTAACGTGTTGATGTTACTTACCTGAGCCACAGACCAGGAGAGCGGACAGAACAATTACCAGAAACTTCATGTAGACAGGAGCAGTAACTGACTTGAATCAATCTTCACCAACTATTTATACTAACTTTTGGGAATTTCTCAATACAGTGTGTTCATAACCAATTTATCTCCTTGGATTAAAATCGTCATTTTGTATTAATGTTAATTCACTTAGCGTGTATCAGCTGATTCGCTAGATTAAAACATGATTTGGGAAATTTATGTTGTCTATACATTTAATCCATCAAATTAAATCATGCCCTTGTTTATATAATTAAAAAATAAAAATATTCAAAAAAGCGTCCAGTTCACACTAAAAAAATGATTACACAACAACGTTTAGAGTATTATAGACTGCAAATATTATATGGGGGAAATTAGGGATTAGTGAACAATCAATCCATTTAAAATAAATCCATGGAAATTTTCGTTTAACAGATCAGTTTTTCATACGTATAATTTCACAACAGTAATGAAATAATATCAAACATATATGTATGCAATATTTTACTTCATGCTATGTATAATTTCAGAACATTAAAATTTTACAAAAAATAATACAGTACCATATACTACAATAATTTTAAAAAATTACGGAGTTAGCCAACATAATTATGAATTACTAAACTTTATTAACATATTTAAAAGTAATGACACATACAAATTATACGACATAAATCATCATCATCATCAGCATCAAGGATTAGACCTGCTGGTCTCTTCCGATCTCATGTAGAATTGGTCTATCCATCTTTTACTGGGTCTTCCAACATTTCTTCGTACTAGTGGTTTGTAATGAAGAAGCTGTTTCAGAATTCTATTGTTATCCATTATATTGATGTGGTCCATCCGTTCATCTCTGTATGTGTAATTCTATCTAATAGTTTGAATATATTAAGTTCTCTTCGTATGTTCTCACCGCCTTTGATCCATTATTGTATAGCCAGCTACACTCCTCAGAAACCTCATTTCTGACGATTCTATTTTTCGTTCCTGGTTTTTGGTTAAGACCCAATGTTCCGATCCGTATGGTAGTGTTGGAACCGCCATTGGTTTATACAATTTTAAAAGTGTCTCCTTTCTAGTTCCTTTGCGACTTCGTTTTATGGTGCCACACATATAATTAAATTTATTTATTTTGTTTTCATTGTCTTCACTTTTTCTGTATGATGCATTGTATCCCAGGTAATTAAAATTGCTCACTTGTTCTATTATTTCATTCTACAATTGAATTTTTACTATTAGTGGTTCATACTCTCGAAAAGCTAAAACTTTTGTTTTTACAGTAGATATTTTCAAGTTGTATGTTTCACATATTTTACTTAATTTGTAAATTGCCCGTTGTAAGCCATCTTCTGTCTCAGATATCACAACCTGATCGTCTGCAAAAAGTAAAGTATCTAATAAAATATTGTCAATTCTAAAATGTTCAGTTAAAACAATTTGCCAATTCTGTATGGCATCATCTATATATATTAAAAAGTGATGCCGAAAGTGGGCATCCTTGTTTTACTTCACAGTTTATTGTCGCTGTTATATTGTTTTGTGTTGTAAGGGCATATAATCAGTTATTTTTTTGTTTTAGTTCTCTGTACTTAATAGTTTAACTTCTCACCTTCTACGGACTTTTTACAAGCCACACGCAAATCGAGCCTTATAGCAGCATGGGAGAGGGATTTTTTTAAGTCGTGGATCACACACAAACTCTCTGACCACAGAAGTACAATGAGGGTCTCTCAGGGTTAGTGATCAGCTCAATGTCAGGGCCTCCTCCCTGACATCACAACATTTAGATGAAACACAACATTCACACACATTCATATTAAACCTGCTAATATGATAATAATAACTATGATGGCCAGATGATGTTCGGGGACCTTTTTGGCCTTAACGTTTTCTGATATTTGTGTTACAGGTGAGGAAAAAGTCCGAAAAAAGCATCACCAAGGAAACTTCTCCCGACCGGATACCGAATCCGGGACTGCAGCGTACAAGCAGCGACGCTATTCCGAGACCACAGTGGTGGACACTTATTTCATTATGAGAATAAATACAAATAAATAATTTCATTTTACGAAAATGTATTTTTAATAGTTGTATTACAATTTGCATTCGATTTATCATTTGGCAGTACTGATCGAAACGACATTTATTTGATCCAAATGGCTGAATTCACATACATAACTGTAAAGGTATGCAATGATTATATAATTGGCATATATTTTAGATTTATTTCATTTATTTGTATTTTATTTTGAAATAGTCCTAATAACTATAGAATTTGAAATACCAAGTTCGTTGTGAACATATTTACGGGTATTGTTTTGCACCAGTTGTTGAGTACATATTAATATTTATTAAAAATAATTAAATTCAACATAATTTTAAATAAAATTACATAGCAAGGATTGAAAATAATTATGAATTCTTGTCGAGATTCCGTCCTCAGCTACTCTTCGACCAACATCTAACTTTATCGCCAGTATCTCATTTCCCATCCTTGCAACGTAAATACCTTATGCAGGACGGTTTACATTATTGAAGATTGAAACTCTTTTTTGAGTAAATTAAGGGCCAGCATGCAGTGAATTCATTTATATCAAATCCAAATAAGTATTTAACAAATCCAAATGTTCATTGAATTTCACGTCAAAAATGAAACAGTCTCAATCCTAATACACTGTCAGTAAACATATATTTTCATTATTATTATTATTATTATTATTATTAGTAGTAGTAGTAGTAGTAATAGTAGTAGTAGTAGTAGTAGTAGTAATAGTAATAGCAGATTCTACAGGAGATAATTAGAAAATATTAGCTGAGGACAGGGATATATGGATACCTTTTATCCGCGCGGCCATGAACCTACGGGTTCGGTAGAGCCAGTTAGTTAGTTAGTTAGTTAGTAGTAGTAATAATAGTATTTAGTACTAGTGTTTAAAAAAGTTAAAACATTCGATTACCTAAAAAAACTACAACAAATAAAAAAGTAAATACCAACTTAAAGCAGGAAATTCATATTGGTATTTAGTTCAATTTCTCCTGTCGTCTTGACTTATGTCTAAGGATATAAAAAAAAGAAAAGTCGCTCACGCAGAAACTGTGTAATTAAGCAAATTTCTCAGCAAGTGGAATTTACGGTTCAATTTAAGGTCCAAGATTATTGGTTTACGGAATATATATATATTTGTTTATTTATTTGTATTGTTTATTTTTATATACATATTTTCAATGTTTACATATATTTCTGTGCCTAAAGTTTTATTTTTCATCTCCACTCATCTCTATCCACCCTCTCCATGTCCTCTAGTCCTCTTGTTCTCATTCCAGTACTCATTTCTTGCATCCACAAGTTTATTTAGTTAATAAGTAGGCCTATATAAGCATATAATATTGTGTATACAGTTTCGTTGCCAGAAAAAAACTTGGGCGGTTATAACGATTTTTAAATTTCGGCTTTCAGATAAACCCTACTCTTAATGCACGGATTTCGCTGATATTTGGAGAATACTTTTCTCGTTTCGTTTCAGTAATAAATATTTTTGGTGCCTAATAAGTAAGATCAATAAAGGTTTATAAAAAATTGATTTTTTTTTTATGAGAACAATCTCATTAGGTGCAATTCTTCGTAATTCGCTACATTTATGAAACCATAATCTTACTAGTGATGTACTATGGATCTGAAATATTGCCTCTAACATTAAAGAATTTAAACATAAGTTTTTGAAAATAGGTTCCTAAGGTGGACATTCAGTGCCACAAAAGATATGAGGATGTAGAATGTAGAAAGCTTTCTAAAGAGCAACTCCTCAAAATGTATATGTTGGCTGTCTAAATATTATCACGGTTAAGTCTAGGAGATTGACATGGGAAACCATTAGCTCTAATGTGTGTCAGTGTAAATGTTTTCTAAATTTTGTTACAAAAGTTTTATTGGATATAAGCCTTAACTTAAAGAAAAATACCAATAAGAGAACTAGATATAATACGTGATAGAATTATATTCAGATGGGTATTAAATAACTGTATAACAAAGATTTAGTTGGCTGCGGATAGGGGTTCTGAATGTGATACTGAATATAGGGTGTTACATAAACCAATTTAATGAACTCTAAACGAATGTAGCTCTTGAGGTTCTTATGAAAAGTTATTTTTTTAATATTTACAAATCTACTTACTAGTTATCAAAAATGACCATACAATTATTCTGTGTAGGGTCCAAATATCGCTCATGTAAGGTTAATTGTAGCTCGAAAGTTTGGCAAAGCCGTATCAAATTTAAAACTGCCATTATAGGGCATGTTACATTGTTATTAATGAATTGTATAGGTAAAAGCTTATTACTGTATTAGCATCGTGTAGAATAATAAATTGCATTTAAAATATGTTACATATTTCTCTTTTACAAAGTGTTTCGAAGTAGAAATGAACACTGCAATATATTACGAGTATTATATTTATAAATTGAATTGAGCAAAAATTTGAGATACATATGAAAAATTTAAAAACATAATTGAAATAGCGAAATAACTTTTTAACTTGCGGCAACAAGTTATGTAAATGTAGGTTTTTCTGTTTTCTGTATGTTTTCTCACATTTATCATGTATTCTCAATATTAATTTGTTGCACATCGGAACCATAATATATCACTTTAAAACAATCCATGGTAAATCGGACATTATGCGAAATTAAGAACAACGTAGTGGATGATATTGTCTATTATTGTGTCTTTCTTACTCAGTAAAAATGAAATTAACAAAATGAATTTTATAGTTTTGTCCGATGTTTGTACTATTCGCAGGATATTATTTCAAAACAAAATCGCTATGTACATTTGTAATATAATAACGTAAATGTAACTTGGTTGACAATTCTCATAATATTAACATTATTCCGGCGTGTTTAAAACTCTTTCACGTGTCACAAACTACTGGTAACGAAACAAACAACACATAAATGTGCTGTCAACTGGTGAAAGTTTGCAGCAGAGAGCTGCACTCCACCACGAAATGCAATAGTAGGCGATATTAGTAACATGGACAATATATCTTAATATGTGTGTCTTTTTTAATTTCTTAACGCTGTAGCGACCGGAATTTGTTTCTTTTAGGATCGATCTAGGCATATACCAATTAATTAAAAAAAGAGTCCTGTTCGATAACCAGTAAGATCGTATCATTAGGAGTGAAGATCAATCGGAAGGAAAAGCAAAAATATATTTCTATTTGTCGCATTTTTTTTATTTATCGCAACGAAACTCGACATATGACATTGAAGTACGGGAAAGGTATTCTCTAAAAATCAACGAAACCCTTCATTAGGAGTAGAGATTTACCTGAAAGCCGTAATTTAAAAGCCGTTATAGCGCTCACCATTATTTTGTTTTCCATCAACTATTTTATTAAGAAAAGAAAACTATATTACATAACCTAACAAAATCCGACCATTGTTAGATTTACTGAGAATTCCGCTTAGTTTATGCATTTCCTTCGTGATGCATTTTCCAAAATATGTAAACAAACCAATGTTCCTCCTTCAGATGTAATGCACACAATGATCCCTGAATATCATTCTTCCATGTTTTTTTATCTTTCTCTAGTTTCCATTTTCAACATTCTGCTTAGCAATTGATCTATCGTTGTAATAATAGTTTAATTTCTGTGTTATCTAATATTGTATTATTTATTCCCATTTTCTGTACAATGATTGTATTTACTGCATTTACTAATACATTTCTGACGCAAGTAATTCTTCTTTCAATGACCAAGCTTTTAGCATCATTAGTTATTGTAATCTTGCTTCTACTATTGCTTTGTTTTATTTGTCTATCTCATTCAATGTTCTGTAGCGTATTTACCTTCGTTATTTATCATTTTCATATCCTCTTCATAATTGTCATTATCGTTTATCTTTATTCCAAAATATTATAAACTCAAAAGTCTAGGCTATTATCTGGATTCGACCCGGGATGTATATTAAATACAACTACTGTTAAATAACATATAATAATTATTATTATTGTATTATTATTATTATTATTATTATTATTATTATTATTATTATTATTATTATTATTATCCACTCCTCTCTCGAGGTAACGCCATTGCCTCGTACGCAGCGGGTCCGGATTCGAACCCCGGTCGGGACAAATTTTCTGGGAGAAGTTTGTTTTCGGGATTATACCTAATCTGTAAGAAAAATGTCAGGTAATTTTAAGGTCCAAATTGTCCCCGAATATTATCTTGTCGTAATCATCCATATAATATATTCGACTTGTTTAGTATGATCCAATGACTGAATGATGAATCTTGTCTTATATGTTCATGTTGTCTCAGAAGTGGCCTTGTTAGTAAGCGTATTACTCTTTTAGGGAGGTCCTTCATGTCATTGTGTGCTCAAAACGATGTGTGTGATCAAGAGTTAAAAATCCTTTTAAAAGTAGTAGGCCTACCTAGAAAGGCAGTGGTTAAAATTATGTGAAAAGTGTTATTATTTGTATTATTATTATTATTATTATTATTATTATTATTCTTATTATTATTATTATTATTATTATTATTATTATTATTACTATTATTATTATTTAACTCACTGGCATTATCGAACGCGTAGGTTCATGGCTAAGCGGACATAAGCTCTCAATACACCCCTATCCTCAGCTAATGTTTTTTCTACTTCCCTCAAATCGTAGTTAATGTTATTTTCCCACCTCATTCTTAGTCTACCTACTGGGAATTTTCCCTCTGGTTTTCCTGCAAAGAAGCTTTCATGCACCTCTTTCATTCCCCATTCGTGTCACATGTCCTGGCCATCGCAGTCTATGAGACTTAATTGTCCTTATTATATCTGGCTTCCTATAAAGACCATATATCTCGCTGTTAAATAGTCTTCTCCATTCACCTGTCTGTTCATCTTTGGCCGAAAAATGTTCCTAAGAATTTTATTCTAAAGTATACGAAACTCCTTTCCTTCCTAAAGCAAGAGTCCATGTTTCGCATCTGTATAATAGAACTAGTAGAAAAAGAGTTTTATAGGCTATATTTTCAGTTTAACCTTTTATTGAAAGGACGACAAGATCCCTGTAATGCATAATAACATGCATTTCCACATGTGAGCCTTTGTTTAATTTCTTTGTACATTTCATTCATATTATTATTTTTTATTTTTATTGTCAACATCATCATCACCACCAGCATCATTAAGAAGGTAAGGAGTGCGGACGTACCTAAATAGGGCCCTTCTTACCCCAACGCCCGTGCTCACCATTGAGGGTTCCAAGCCAAAGACATGGAATATGCGCATTAAAAATCTTATAATTAATTTACACTTAATAACATATACAGGGTAGAGTGAATGAGTATTTTTATTTAACGACGATCTTTTAAACTGATTAAACAATTAAAATCTCGGGTGAAACAGCTCAGAAATTTTGCTCAGAGGCCAATATTTTCAAACTTCAGTTTTTTTACATCCTGTAAATCTACGACATGGCACCACTGCTGTACTTCCCTTACAAAGAAAGCCATACACAAAAATTGTACGCCCTGAAAAATCAATTTATCCCGGTCGGGTTTGAACCCTCATGCCTAGGAACCAGAGTCGAGCATTGTAACCTCTGATTCACAAGAACCGACCCGCATTATACAGCTAATAATGAAAGTACAAAATATGCAATAACTGTACAATTAATCCCGGAAACTGATTAATGTAATATATAAAAATGAATGTATGTATGTTTGTTTGTTCGTACTTTATGCGCGGCCATACCTTTGATCCGATTGTGAAGGGGCTTTTTGCAAAATGTTCAGAAGATTCCCGGGATGAACATAGGCTATAAGAGAGTTGTGATACTCAACTCCTACACCCTTAAAAATCGCCCTTTGTAGTGGAAAACGTGAAAAATGTTGCTCTTTGGACGCTTAAATGGCTTACGCTGTCTAAACCATAACAAATACACAATATTAATGTAGGCCCTACAAAGAATTGAATATCTAAAAAAAGCCCGCGACAGCATATGTTTATAACTTACGGATAACTCAAAATAACCATTTTTGTCTTTCATTGTTGACAAGAAGATCGAGGCAAGTAGGTAGATTCATGTGTAGGCATAGCAGCACTTGGCGGGTATTTTTTTACGGATAACTCACAATAACGAGTTTTGTCTTTTTACTCATTTATGCCAAGAAGATTGAGATGAGTAGATTCCCGGACAACGCCGGGTATACAGCACGGGGTATCTAAAAATAATTACGATATAATTTTTTCGTTTTATTTAACTAAACATAAAACACATTAATTTTCGTATTTCAGCTCATTTAAGTGAAGAAGATTGGGATAAGTAGATTCCCAGGCAACGCCGGGTAATGAGCACGGGGTATCTAAAAATATAAGTGTATAATTATTTTTCCTTTTACTTATACAGCTAAACATAAAAAACACTATTTTTCATTTATTAGGCGAACAGCGCACGCCGGGTATTAGCTAGTGTATTATATTGTGCAGGAATTACTCAGAAGACTTACCCTTGAGTCCGGCAGATGGCAGGAAATTCCAGAGAAACACGATACACCTAGAGTTATTTCTCGATAAAATCTTGATTGAGGGCATGATGGGATAGGAAATAAATTTACTTTAATTTATCCCTTGTGTGTTGCGTTATAATTGGGTAGCATTTTACTTAACGGTGTTCTTTACTGTATCGGGTCATTAGGTTAGCAATTCAAATCTTCGCATATTTTTTTCATTCTTTAACGGCCAGCTTTGAAATGCGACAATAATAATCTGGCACGTTAAAGAGAGCCATAATAATAATCATAATTTGAGCTAGTTGGACCCACGTACCACCCCTGAGGATACCTCTACTCCCCAGCCAACTGATTTTTTCTTCCTATGTCTACTTCTAAACCACATTGGAACTTCCTAAACTTAAAACCAACACCCGGGAGGTTGTGTTGGAGTTACCAATTCGGGTAAATTGGTGAGCTACATAGTACGTCAGGTTGCTCAGTCCTGACGACCCACAGTTGGTTCACGGGCTCCATGAGCCTGGTAGGAAGGACTACTTTGCTTTTGGGAGCACCGCAGATCCACCGACCATCCCCCTGTTCTACCTCCAGAGACGCATCCTGCAGCCGTTGTAAGACCGGCTAGGGCAGGCATGTCATAGTTCCGAGCTCGAAGTTTCGTGCGGAGCGCGGTACTAACTCAGGAGCATGCATTCTACTTCCTACTTCTCCGGCGGGACGAAGATTACCATTGTCACGAACGCTTATAACAGGAGGAATCGAAATATAAAAAACGCACAAACAGGAGTAAAGCATTTATTGATGAATAGTATTAACTGGTTTACAGTATTAATGAAAATATTTCAATCTGCAATATTTAATATTTGCCTGAAAAAGAAAAACATTAAGAACCAACAGGCCTCTAAGTACAAACAAAACAAAAGATGAGAATACGTTTAAAATGTTCATGTGTTTCTACACCATTTTAACAAACACGATTTATTATTTCTTGATACAGAAAAAAATAGTGGGTATATTTATTGTTCCTACTGTAGGAAAATAAGTCACCTCTTTTCAGGATACTACTTCCCGGGCATTCTTACTCGACACTTGACTTTTTTTAATTTTATTATATTTTTTATATAAAACTTTCCTCATTGGAGGATTGCCACAAGGACAAAGTGATCAGACAATTAATTTTCGAAATTTATGAAATAATTTTAAAATTTCAAATTGTAATTTAAGTATATTCTATAAAGTATATTTTAAATATGGTTTCATAAAATTGAAATTGATCCTCTAATGGCAGCGATGGCAATTTTAGAAAGATACACTCTGTTCAAATCTAAGATATTCCAAAATTAGCTAAGAATCCTTATAGGCTACAGTACCTCTTGCCGTTATCAGCAATCCTGTCATAGTTATACTATCTAATTGGTATTTAGTTTTGTAATAGTCAACTGTTGGCTCATATATGGCATTCTTCCTGAAGTCTCAAAACGGATTGTGGGATCTATTATCATACCAATTTTAGAAGATTGTCTAAATGCAATAATATTTATTCGTCTATTACTCCCATTTACTAATTTAATATAAAAGTATAACATTAGTACCTGATAAACCAGTCGTCTTCAGCTATAATAAAGTTCTGTTTAAAAACTTCGTCTAGCAGTTAAAAATATAATGGCCTTTCAAAACAATGTTTCATCTTCTGCATTTCAACTGGTATTATCGCCTCTGTTTATATAAAATCGGGTGGGGCGGCAATGCTTGACAATAATTAACATGCGGAATTATTATAGTGGCGGTAGTCGGCATCTTTGTATTTAATTATATAATAGCCGCTGGGAAACAAAGCGAGCCGCTGGACAACCATCATAGTTAGGCTACAATACTAATGTTGTTGTATATGTTGTACAACGGGTTCAGGACTGCGGGCGTGTTCTTGTTCAGCAAGTCATTATTCTCAGCTTCTTTTAAAATGTATATTTCTTCTAGGATGCTAATCTTGTTTTGTTATTTTTTTCTGTGTAATTTTGACATAGTATTAACGATTTTGTCGAACTGATGACCCATTTCTTGAATGTTTGGCAAAACGTGATTTTTATTCGTATTAATATTTTTTTTATGTTCAGTATACCTTGTGTTAAATGTCATGTTGTTCTACCAATGTAGAGACTTATCGCAATTTTGTACTTCAGTTTCTAAACGCCTTTATTTTCTTATTTGTTTGTTACTTCAATTTTGTTTGATACGATGTTGTTGAGTTTATTATTAGTTTTAAAGGCAATTTTTATGTTTTTGTCTTTTTTTTTCATTGAATTAGCTAATTTAACCATTTCAAAATTGGGAGAGATATTCTGTGCCAAAAAAAATACGAAGGCTTGATTCTCGCAAGGTCTCCAAGCTGAACGTAGCCATGCTCATCATTGCGTTTGACGAGTGAAATTGAACTAAGTCACCAGGTAGCGTTACTTGTCCATCGGAGCGCACCGTCTCACGGAGCTGTGTTTTACATCGCTGGGCTAGGGCTTTTGTTTCACTAAGCCCTTAAGTGTGAGACTTTAGTACATTCAGGTGTTCATCTCCTGGCGACCCCACAGTTGGTCCAAGTGGCCATAACCTGAGCCAGGAGTCAGTCTGGGCTGATCCGGGCTGTGCCCTGGCCTGCCTCCCAGGGACGTGTCCTGCCGCCGTTGTGGGTCAGCTTGGAGCTCGCAAATTCCTGCAGGTAAACTTATAGTACAACAGGGCGCCAATCTCCTGCCGACCCCACTAATGGTTCACGAGTCCATCGGACTTAGCCGGGAGAACTGACGAGCAGACCGATTTTCCAGTTTGCACCACCCAGGGACGTGTTTTGATGCTGAAGTGGGTCCAGCCTGAGCATCAGTACGTCAGGTCGCTCAACTCCTGACAACCTCACAGTTTGTCCTCGGGTCAGTAAGTTCGGTCCTGGATTTGGCTAAATGTCCCCCACACAAAAGGATTGCTCCGCGCCTCCTCTATCGCCGACTGACCTGGTATGTAATTCCCTAGCTAAGTCGCCGTGGTATTTCGCAAGACTAGGACTGTCGTGCCGCTGTTGTGAGACCAGCACACTGAGCAATATAGGCATCCAGGGAGCTCATTGCCCTGGTGCCCCCACAGTTGGTACTCGGGTTAACTGGCCATACCAGGGTCGACGCAGAGCATCGTAATACTACGCGGAGGCACCTGGGGTACTCCATAAACAATCCGTGAAGTTCCCCTCCATTTAAATTGGGTATTAATATCGACCTCCCCTCGGATTCCACCCGGGGCGCAACTCCTGGTGTGGGGCCAGGATAGTGAGCACATAGTACGACAGGACGCTCGTCTCCCGTCGACCCCAATTATGGTCCTCGAGTCCCTTGGACTTGGCAGGGAGGACTGACAAGCAGATCTACCGACATTTCCCCCTCCATGCCACTGAGTGGGTCCAGCATGAGCTAATCGTACATCAGGTCGCTCAATCATGATGACCTCACAAATGGCCCGCGGGTTCGAAATAACCTAGCCGGAGAACTGCTAGCAGATCCACCGACCATTCCCCTATCCGCCTCTTGGGGACGCGCCCTGTTGCTGTTGTGAGCACAGCATGGGTCCCGTGAAGCGGGCCCCCATGACATAATTTGATTTTTTTTATTAAGAGCCCCACCACCATCCACCTGAATTTCCTCGGGCTTAATGCCCATATCCCCAGGTCTGC
The DNA here is from genome assembly GCA_030220185.1 of Diploptera punctata. Classification (NCBI taxonomy): domain Eukaryota; kingdom Metazoa; phylum Arthropoda; class Insecta; order Blattodea; family Blaberidae; genus Diploptera; species Diploptera punctata. The sequence goes on from JASPKZ010006469.1 coordinate 140,559, forward strand.
TCTTGTCCCTAATTACTCTCTGCTGTTTTTATTTTGTTCATTTTCTGGATACAAGTTTCGGGTGTTTGTACTTAATACTACTTATAGACAGTTATGTTTACATATTAATCCTTAACTTAAGTCTTAAATCTAGTAATGTTTACATGGTGTTGTATAACCTAAGTGTTAAAACTAATACTTAATTTACTAACTTACAACTAACTTATTGGTGAATTATACAGGTAATTATTATAAATATTATTTCGGAATAAGGATATATAGAGAGCTTATTTTGGTACTGCCCTGAACGTCCTCCAGTGAATTGGAACCTAGTTAAATGGTTTGTGAACTCCCGAATTCTCACAGATTTCAAATACTTTCGTTTTCTTGTCTGAGTGTGATTGATCAAGTTCAGAAGCAGATAAGGTTATCATTTTATGTAATTTAATCTAAATAAGGTTATGGCAGGAGGCCTTGAAATCTTTAAGCCAGTATTTAATAATCACTTCTGTATCAATTTTTTCCACACATCTGAGAATTCCCATCTTCATAGGAATAATTATGCGTAGGGCTAATGCCATAATCCAATAAATTGTGATCACGTTTCCAGCTTCTTAGTCCTTATTATTTGATTTATAGACGCTTTTAACATCTAAGATATTATCACGTATAGAAGTGGCATATACCTACGAACGGAAATGTGAGAAAGAAATAAAACATCGTAGATTCAATTGTGGAATGTATTGCAAGGACTGTTGTGATCCTTATTCTCTTAAAACAATGTTAAGCTGAAATATATAAAACGGCCATTCTTCCATTGATATTAAATAGATGAGAAACATATTTAAGAGAGGAGAAAATATTACGAGCATTTGAGAAGAAAGGGCCTAGAAAAATGTTATATGAAAGAAAGACGAACACGCAAGTGAATGGAGTAAACTACATACGAGTGACATACGTGATATTTATGGGAAACTGATGTCATAAGAACAATTAGGTCAGGTAGACAACAATGGACAGGACGTGTCGCATGAATGTAGGGAGAAAGAGAGGTATGGAAACTTACAATAAGAAAACTAGAGGGAAACATAAATTGTAACCGGTAGAGGAATTTTTAATTTTGTTTTCCTGATAATTCTCCACTTCATGAACTCTATGTAGACTTCAAAATGCGTATGATACAATTAAGAAAGAGAAGTTAATTAGTATTATTCTGGAGTTTGGAATTCCAAAACAAATTACTTAGACTTATTCGAATGTGTCTAAATGGCACGAAGAGTAAGGTGCATATAGGCAAACAGTTTTCGGATACTTTTGAAATGCACAATGGGTTACAGCAAGGTAATGCACTATCTCCTCTACTATTCATTTATGTTCTAGAGCATAATATTAAATTTGAGAGGTTGAAAAAGGCTTATAAAATGGTATTAATAAGCTGTTAGTTTATGCTGACGATGTATTATTATTAAGCGATAGCGAGGACATACTAAGGGCCAACACACATATTCTCTTGAGTAACACTAAGAAATTGGGACTGCAAGTAAACATCAATTAAAACAAATAAATGTCCACGCATAGAAATATATTATAAAATGAAAATGGGAGGTAGTGACAAATGAGTGAAATTTTGAAGAAGTGGCTGTGAATTAAAATACCTAGGGAAAATAATCACAAATAGAAATGAGATGCACAATGAAATTAAACATAGGCTCAATTATGGAAGTGCATGCTATTATACATTACAGAGATTTTTGACGTCCCAACTCCTTTCAAAAAACATTATATTGAAAATATATAAAATTATTATTCTACCAGTTACATTATATGGCTCCGAAACATGGACTCTTATTTTTAGGGAGGAAATAAGATTACGAGTATTTGAGAACAAAGTTCTTAGGAAAATTTTTGGACCAAAGAGAGTTGAACAGACAGGTGAATGGAGGGGACTAAATAACAGTGAACTACATGGTCTTTATAGGAAGCCAGATATAATAAGAACAGTTAAGTCTAATAGACTACATAGGGCAGGACATGTGGCACGAATGGGGAATGAAAGAGGGGCATGGAGGCTTGTTATAGGAAAACCAGTGGGAAAATCCCCAGTTAGTAGACCAAGATGAGGTGGAAGATAACGTTATCTATTATTTGAGGGAATGAATGAATAACATTAGCTCTGGATAGAGATGTGGAGAGTGTATGTCCCCGCGGTCGTGAACCTATGGATTTGATAGTGCCACTGACAAGGAAAGTACTTATGTTGGACCAGTTGGATTGTAAAACAAATTGGAGGATATGTTGAATGAAGGATACTGAACACTGTGATATTAGCCATTTCACTGCAAATTCAATGCATAATATTTAACACAAAAAATAAGGGACAAGAAAGTATAAAAAAAGAGGCTTAACATCGGTATGTGACAAAATAAAAAAGTAAAACATTTGGGAAAAAATAATAAACAAATAAAAATAGAAAATAATAGTTTGATGAAAGAGGGAAGAACATTAAGGGACAGGGAGAGACATATAAACTAACGAAATAAATATTGCAACGGAGCGGCACGGTTACTTGAAGAGCAGCGCACCGGAGTGTGAATGTTTTTCCACTCCCGCAGTGGAGTATTCGTACAATATATACTAATTGTTTCTATTATACATAAAAACTCAATACATTGTAAGTACAATAGGATATTTGTTTTAGGTTATTTATTGATTAACATATTTATGGTGTAAAATAATACTTTTTTTAGGACATAAGAATATATTTACACGTAAATGTATACATTTACAGGTAATAATCTTGTGAGTCAATAAAATATTTCATGAAAAGATTAAAATGGGCATAATAAATCAATTTTACGTCTTAACTACGTTAGAATCTATAGTTCAGGAAAAAATTGAAAATCACGAAGAACCTGTATTAAAAATAGTTATTGATGTCAACAAGGTGTGAAACTAACATTTACAATTTTCGGCCCGCTAGCTGCACTTCTTCTTGAAACCAGCTCCAATGAGCAACCGTGCCGTTACGAACCGGTCAGTGATGAGATTGAAATTTAATTACAAATAACACGAGTTTTATTAATTTTGCAGCAAAATGACTAACGCCATCATGTTTAATGTCAATCAATTATCATATCCTCCAATTTTTGTTACAATCCAACTGGTCCAACATAAGTACTTTCCTTGTGAGTTTGTTAGTTAGGTAAGTAACTACTCCTAATGGCTCAATTTTTCTGATCTACAGTAGATGTCTTTTTCATAATTAGATCTTATATGCCAAGTTACGTTAGGAGAAAACAAAATTGCGTCCTCTCGAGATATATATTTTATAAAATGTTACCTTAATTTTGAGAGTCTCAGTATATTTAATTATATCGGACATACGATATTTGGATTACATCTGTAGTTTTTGTAGACTATATCTATAGTTATGTGTTTTCATTTGTAGCCTCTGTCTGTCGTATTTACATTTATCGTATATTTAATCTCTATTTCGTAAAGTTGTGATTTTTGTGTGTAAGAGAAGGTCTGATGTCCTTAAGTCTGCCATATTAAATAAAAATATTACTGGTATTATTGTATTCATTGATATTATTATTATTATTATTATTATTATTGTTATTATTATTATTATTATTATTATTATTATTATTATTATTATTATTATTATTATTATTATTATTATTATTATTATTATTATTATTATTATTATTATTATTATTATTATTATTTAATATTGATTTCAAATAAAAGAGATTATTAAACATTAAATTAATTAATATAAAAAAAGTCCAAGTTAGTATTTGCCTTCGCACTAAAAAAAATTATTTCATCCAAGTCGTTTCAGATTAACAGCCACTCCAAATGGTATGATTTAGCTGACTGACGAAATCAATCTTGTTCAAAAATTATATGCGAGTTTCATTGCAAAAAAAAAAGTATGGTGGCCGTTAGAACGATTCTAATATTCCTACTTTCAGGTAAAACCTCCACTCACAATGATCCGATTTTGCTGAATTTTGACGAATATGTTTCTCGGTTTATTTTAATGGCATTACCGAGTTTCTTTGAAAAAATAAAACCACAATTGATGCCAGTAAAGCAATATTTAAATTTATGCTTCAGGTTAACGCCTACTTCTATTGGTATGATTTTGTTGGCTAGCGAATTCGATTTGAATTTTCTTAATTGATTCCGAGAGGATAATATATATATATATATATATATCAATATGTGTACATAAAATCTTAGGGTCATAGGCCTATGTTGTAAGAGTTATTTTCATGTACTCGTAGACTTTCTTAATGACTTAATCAAGGAAATATGCGAAGCATTGCAATGTTGCCAGGGATAAAGAGAGCATCTTATAGTCAATGCGAAGACTTTATTTTATTTATGTATTTATTTATTTTATTTTACCTGATGGAGTTAAGCCCGTAAGGTCTTCTCTTCCACTTCACCAGATTTTAAATATTTATCCCTTGCGAACGTCTTAAATATACGTTATATGTTTTCCAATGTATTACTAATATTTTAGGGTAGGCCATAATCATATAAAGCGCGTATTTTTTATACATTTACATACAGATAATTTAGTTTTTTATAATATGTCTATTTATATAATACTATTTTGAGCATTTTATAAGATACCTGTAGACTATGCTTTCTTTTGTTAGACAACTTACGCTTACCACCTTAGTATTATTAACTCCCCATGTATCGTTTTGATGTTCAGTTGTTTGTTATGGGATGTATTATAGTGCATATGAGAGAGCGTCTTAGCTTCGGCGCTCTCACAGTAAATAGAGTAGTGGAAAAAAGAGCTTTTATGAGGGAACAAAGCGTCTCTGTGCCTGTTCTCATATGATTTAACATATTTTTATTTTATAGTTGTGAAACATATTTTTTCCCAAAAAAATCATATCAATATTTACACTCATGTAAAAATCGCTTTTTCGCACAAAATCTAGTTCCTATCCTGACGTAGACATACATGACTGTTACTAATGCTAGATATAGGATAATGCAATTCAGAATGTTCTCATAAGTTTCTCAAAATAATTTTCTCATATTTTTAAGCATATACTAGAGCCTCCAAATTGCGTTCTCATAGCACATACTTCATGATTACTCCACACTTACTTCTCATGTTTTCCATATTCTACATAAAGGTCGAACAGAATAGGACGTTTATTAACAGTATTGACTGTGTTTTAATATTATTATAACTTTATCAACACTTCATGCATCAACAGAAGCTACACTGCATTGTTTAAATATTTCTGGATCAACGTAGAATAACATTACAGCTTATCTTACTTTGACAAGTTTCATTCAACCTTTAATATAGTGTACTGTTATTTTCCAAAGCTAAGATTAAAATTACGTTCAGAAAGAACAATGTCAATTTATATTTATGTGTAATGTGTACAGACTAACGCGTAAGCCTTCAATTATACAAAAGTAAGGCAAGCTATCATTGGTCATCTAGAAGCAAATAGTTAAGAGTGTTTAATATCGCCCTATGTCAGGATTTGTGATCGTCTGACGCAACACTTAATACTTAGACAAACGTTGCGAATTAATCTGAACATTTAGATACAGGAACAAATTGTACGTATTTATAGAGAAATTCTATAAGCATCTAGTATAGGTCGATTCAAGAGTGCTGCTGCAACTATAAAGTTCATAAAATTCTACCCACTGAGCAAGCAATTATAATCTCTTAAGAGAACAATTTATTTCACTAATAGAAACAAATCTACTTTACGTACATTCAGTGGGTCGAATTTCCGAGCCAATTTGGAACTGGAATTGTCTTATTGTCAATATCAATATCAAATCCATTTACTTATAAATAATTCCAATTATGTACTATGTTTTTGTTGTTTCATTAAAATGCTTTGGGTTTAGGTTTGGACAATAATCAGAAATGAATGGAAATTGACCGGAACCAAATTGGAAAACAAAGATACATAATTTAGCGGTGGCAGCAACTAAATACTTCAGCGCTACACAGTCTTTTACTACTCTGCCTCTTTATGTCCGTGCTTCAGACCAATATTTTAAAGATATTGGAAAGGTAATGGCTCACCTTTATACATTTATTGGTTTACATCATGGTGTAAGTAAAATACTCATATTATATCTGCAACAACTTTTAGACATATTTATGTCAATAATTATGTCACATTTTCTATCTTCTTCTTCTTCTTCTTCTTCTTATTATTATTATTATTATTATTATTATTATTTCCTGTAGTTCCTAAATAGAATGTAGGGCCGCAGTTCCTCCTGCATAGTCTGCTTCTAGTCAGCCATTTCACCTGTTTCCAGCTTTCCCCCTTTCCTTTGCTTCCTCCTCTACAGATCGCTTCCATGTTTTCCTAGGTCGTCCCTTCTTCCTTACTCCTTGTGGGTTCAAATCTAGTGCAGTCTTTTTGATCGCTCCGTCTGGTTTTTCTATACTGTAAGTTAAATAATATTTAATTCGATAATTAAATGTTGATAATCAATTAATGTGTTTCATGACATCATAACATTTTGAGAAAAAGTATTTACAAAATTAGCATATTGATAGGTTCTACTAGTTTATGAAAAACCAAAACATATGTAAATAAAGTGAAATTGTTAAAGGCCAATCAATGATTACAGAAATCTCAGAAAGCGCCTATTGCTCCTTCAACTTATTTACACCAAATATTGAATTACATAAATATGTGCAATCATTTAAATTTCTTGGTATTTCTTGTTTGTATCAGAATAGGGATATGTATGAGGACTCGATCAGGGTTAGTTTGCGCCCTATTTGATCAAATTTTACGGGTAATTTCGTAATTACGAGGTAATTTTGAAAGTGTGAATTTCTTAGGAGCGGTCATATATTACAATTATTGTGTAGAAAGTTAAACACCATAGGAGTGAAACACAACTCCCTAGCTAAATTTTCGTGTGCAGAAACTCGTCACGTCTAGTATCATAAAATAAATAGGGACGTTAAGGTCCACTGAACCCCTAACATATTTTTTCTTGTTTTATTAATATTTTCATCCTCTCTCATTTTTCAAGAATCACACTCAATATTCTTACATAAAATCACTACATATTTAATAATAAAATATTCCAAACTAATGGGCGGTTAACTTTGTTGGAAAGTAAAAATAAAAACAAATTAAGTATATATTAGAAATATGAAGGATTTTCATTTTTATCTGGTATATTTTTTTCCCATGCTGGAATAAAATACAGCAAGGAAAGGTATATCACATAATGGAAAATTAAACATAATTAAACGAGATTAAAATAAAACCAACTGAAAACATAAATTTCCTATAAAACGAATATCTTGATAATCTTGAAGATAAGGGACCAGGAACTCTGGCCAATACGTCAGGCAGGTACGGTACTCAGCTGCGGGCCACTGCCAAAGATGCAAAAAATTGTTCAATACTGGGAATATGCACCCAGCCATAAGTGGAGAGCTAATATCTCCTGTCCGCCAGATGGAAGAGGGAACTCTACCGACCACGCCACTCCATGTGAATTATGAGTTGGTTAATTAGGGTAGTAAGTTTGAGTACATTAAAATAAGAGCAACAGTTCCGAAACAAGTACAAGTCCACTTAGCCTAGAACACGCCTTGGTATCACATTGAAGTTTCTCATACACTTAGTATTCCAGACCAGCGTCGTCACAATTCATCTTCCTCCATCTTGAGGCGTCACTTAATCACCTTTCCCTTTAAATTAACCCGCGCGGGGTTCATTGTAATGCAGACCTCGATGCTCCCGCGCACTTGCAATATTTTTATGCGTGTCGAGCATAATATCCTGTCCATCCACCTTCATTATCCGCATTCCTCGCCTCGCAACTATATTACACTCTTATTTAAAGCTCTCTCACAAATATATTGTGCAATTGACAAATAACACAACTGAATTATTTGTTGTGCCGTCACTGATGGCCGTATTGATTGATAACAGTCGAATGTCTTTAATTAACTCACAGATATTACACGAAATTTCAAAATTCAATTTATGATTTCTTACTTGTTCATTTTATTCCACTCCATTGAGTAAGTTTAATTTCTCATTTTTATAGGTACTTGTACGTGCCACACGTTACCCGCACCTTACAGTTGCACCAAATATCACACACATACTTTTTTAACCACACAAGGACATGGAAAGCCACCCCGAATGAGCGATCAGTTCAGTGCCAGGGCCTCCTCCGAGACTTTACAACATTAAGACAAAACACATCATCATATACACATTCATGCCAAACATAGCGAAGATGATATTCATGATTACGATGGCCAGATGATGTTCGGTAATCGTTTGGGCCTTAACGTGCCCTAAAATTTCTCTTACAGATGAGGAAAAACCGCGAAAAGTATAATATCACCCAGAAAACTTGTCCCGATCGGGGATCGAATCCGGACCCGCTGCGTACAAGGCAGCGATGCAAACCCGAGACAACAACGATAGAACCTTCACTTTATACACACAGATCATTTTCTGCTAAATGAGTCTATTGCAAACAGTTATTTTATAATTCAGTTCTTCACGTTCACTGACGGCTTCACTTAACACATATTCTTGTTTTCACATTTAGGACGTCCACCGCTGTGGTCTCGAGGTAGCGCGCTGCCTTGTTACGCAGCGGGCCCGGGTTCGATTCCCGGTCGGGACAAGCTTCCTAGGTGAGGTTTTTTTCGGGGTTTTTCCTCACCTTTAAGACAAATGTCAGGTAGCGTTGAGGCCCAAAAGTCTCCCGAGCATCAACTGGCTATCATTAGCATCCTTCTTATAATCATTATGAACCCCGGTGTGGAAAGCAACGGGAAGCTACCACACCTAGAAAAACTGCAAAGCATAGCTTGAAAATTCTATGATTGCAGTGAAGGACCTAGGGCGAACAATAAACTTGTTACGCAGCAAGTAATTTAAATTCACAAACAGAAGCAAACTAAGAACAAAAAAGGTAATTTTTATTCCCTATTACAGTATTTTTAAATTTCAATCTAAATAAAACTCAGTGCTGACTTGTAAACAATATTAGTACGACAAAATGCAGTTCTAATGATTCCTATTAAATTAAGAATTTTTTTTCATTGTTAGATGTGTGGTTTTTAATTCTGTTCAATCATGTATTCACTGAAAGCATACTTAAAGTTCACTACTTTCATATTAATTTAAAGCTGACGAACGTTAGTTACATAATGTTAATAATAATATATATTTGACATTGTAAAGAACATTAAATGATAGAATTCGCTATAGTACAGTCATTTGGTAGTTTTACCTGGAAAGTTTTCCGGGAGTTTTGAAAATGGGCAATTTTATAGATTTCGATGTGTTCTTTCCGAATTACAACTTTGCCACCTCGTATCTTTGGCGCTCGCGCCGCCATCTTGGAAAAATGGCGCCTAAATGCAGTTTTTTGATAATATCTCCTTTCCGACTCATTTTATGATAAAAACATTTATATACAAAATTAAACTAGAGAACATTTCCTACAATTCATGTAATAACCTTATTTTCATAAAATTAATAGTTTCGGCGTACGAGCGCCGCAAAATATAGTTCAACACGCGTTTAGGCAAAAAAAAAAACTCATTTCCACACTATCTTGAGGTAGAGTAAGCGGAGCGTTTTTTTTATCGTGGTATCCCCAGTAGACCTAACCCACACGCAATTTACTATTCAAAAATTTAGCGCATTTTCCTTCGCTTCGCTGTTCTTGATGGACCAGGTGTCGCGAGTCCATTGTCTTTAGTACCGATTTAAACGTCACAGACCGAACTTTCTTCCACATCATCCTTGATGGGATTTCGTATCAGTTTCATCGCAATCCTCATCCTTCTCGATTTCGTCATAAGTTTGCTCGAAAACAGTCTGTTTCATCCTCTTCATCGCTATCTTGTGATGGAACTTGCGAGTTACTACAGGTAGCCTACCACTACAATTCGTGCATACAACCGAGCACTTTAACCCAGCCTTTTTGCATCCACAGGCTTTCTGACATCTATTTTTGCATTCGCTGGGGGCTCGAATATGGTGAAAGAAATTAGCCCGTTCTTGTTTCTTTTCCATTCTTATTGCTCTGCATTTTGTTTATTCCCATACCACTGATGAACCAGGTGATAGGTTGTCGTGCTGCTGTTTCTGTTGGTGATAGCGACGCAATATTAAATTTACTTTTACGGTATATGCTGATGTTGTGAATCATGCATATCTATAGCTGTTTAAAGACATACTTTTCTTACATTTCACATTACTGTAACTGTATAATTGAAGAAGGAAGCGTTCTCCGGGTTTAGGAATGATCTCTGGATCAGCATTAGGATTTTTTAATACCTGGATAACTTAAAATTACATTTTTCCTTGATGAAATAATGCTGATGTATCACAGCCACTGAAGGTATGCAGGAATAAAACATGATCTGCGGCTGTTTTATCTAGGATACTTTTTGTGTGAATATATTTGTTGCGAAATTTTTCCTTTTCCTGGTTGAGAATATATATGTTTCAACGCGTAGATAGAGCCGTCAAGAGAATAATAAGGTCTGTATCTTCGGCGACAACCAATACGAAATCAAATGCCGATGAAACGCTTATTACGGTATTGATTATTAGCGTATCCGCATCTTCTGTGGCTTGTTTGACGATAAATTCTCAGCTTCAAATTTTGTCTACAACATTCCAATGAGGCTGTTTATGTTTGCATCATTGCCCAGGAATTTATTTTGTGACACAGTTGGGATCATTGTCTCGTCAGAAAGTATGTCTACTGAAGCAGTTTTTAGTGGTCGTGATTGCTCCGTATATTTGGTACTGTGGTTTGCTACATATTCCTGATATCCGTCAAATACCATAATGACATTGGATGTTTAGTTCGATCGAACGTAGGTAATGCATTTATTGCAAAAACAAATTTGATATGGAATTCATGATAAAAAGGTTGAAAAACACATATGAATCATGGGGTCTCACAGTAAATTTACAAAAAAACAGAATATCTGGCAATAAATAGCAATGAACGAGAAAATTTAATATTGGAAGAAGGAATCCAAATAAAGCAAATGAAACAAACTAAATATTTGGGAATAATTATGGATAACATTGAAGGTATAGGCAAACAGAACATAAAACATAGAATTGAATTGAGTAGCAAAAAAATATCATCGCTAAATTCCATATGGTGGGATAAGCATATTTGGAAAGACACAAAAAAATATATTGGTAAAACATTGGTGGAATCTGTTGCAATGTATGGAAGTGAGGTATGGACAATCAATAAGTACTACAAGAATATACTAATAGCTCTAGAAATGGATTATTTACGGAGAAGTGCCAGAAAGTCTAGATTAGAACATGTCATAAATAAGGAAATTAGAAACATAATGGAAGCACAAGAAAGCATAATTGAAAGAATTGAGGAGAAGGAATTAAAGTGGTTAGGACATGTCTTAAGAATGGAAGATGAGCGATGACCGAAGTAACTATATGAATGGCATCCGAACAGAAAGAAGAAAAGAGGGAGACCAAGGTTAACATGGAAAGAAAACATGAAGACAGTAATGCAAGCTAGAGGGCTAAGCATCGAAGATGCCCAAGACCGTAGGCTTTGGAGGTTTGGCACGGGAAGACGGCAGCAGCTGTAAAAACCCGAAGATAGATAGATGAAAACAATTCACCGCAATGCCAAATGACTTCGGTGTAAGTGTCCTCCGTCGGTGATATAGATCTTATTATTTTGACGGCTCTATCTAACCGTTGATATATATATATATATTATCAAACCAGGAAAAGGAAAAATTTCACAACAAATATATTCACACAAAAATTATCCTAGATAAAACAGCCGCAGATCATGTTTTATACCTGCATGCCTTCAGTGGCTGTGATACATCAGCATTATTTTATCAAGGAAAAATGCAATTTAAACAAGGTTATACAGGTATTAATAAAAACCTAATGCTGATCCAGAGATCATTGCTAAACCTGGAGAACGCTTCCTTCTTGAATTATACAGTTACAGTTATGTGAAATGTAAGAAAAGTTTGTTTTTAAACAGCTATAGATACCCATGCTTCACAACATCAGTATATACCGTAAAAGTAAATTTAATATTGCGTCGCTATCACCAACAGAAGCAGCAGCACGACAACCTATCACCTGGTTCAGTAGTGGTATGGGACTAAACAAAATGCAGTGCAATAAGAATGGAAAAGAAACAAGAACGGGCTAATTTCTTTCACCACATTCGAGCCCCCAGCGAATGCAAAAATAAATGTCAGTAAGCCTGTGGATGCAAAAGGCTGGGTTAAAGTGCTCGGTTATATGCACGAATTGTAGTGGTAGGCTACCTGTAGTAACTCGCAAGTTCCATCACAAGATAGCGATGAAGAGGATGAAACTGAGAGTATTTTCGAGCAAACTTATGACGAAATCGAGAAGGAAGAGGATTGCGATGAAACTGATACGTAATCCCATCAAGGATGATGTGGAAGAAAGTTCGGTCTGTGACGTTTCAATCGGTACTAAAGACAATGGACTCGCGACACCTGGTCCATCAAGAACAGCGAAGCGAAGGAAAATGCGCTAAATTTTGGAATAGTAAATTGCGTGTGGGTTAGGTCTACTGGGGATACCACAATAAAAAAAACGCTCCGCTTACTCTACCTCAAAATAGTGTGGAAATGAGTTTTTTTGGCCTAAACGCGTGTTGAACTATATTTTGCGGCGCTCGTACGCCGAAACTATTAATTTTATGAAAATAAGGTTATTACATGAATTGTAGGAAATGTTCTCTAGTTTAATTTTGTATATAAATGTTTTTATCATAAAATGAGTCGGAAAGGAGATATTATCAAAAAACTGCATTTAGGCGCCAGTTTTCCAAGATGGCGGCGCGAGCGGCAAAGATACGAGGTGGCAAAATTGAAATTCGGAAAGAGCACATCGAAATCTATAAATTGCCCATTTTCAAAACTCCCGGAAAACTTTCCAGGTAACCTCTTTTTTTAGAACCAAATGACTGTACTACTATACAAAATATTAAAAGTAACATGAAAAAAGATCAGAAAAGGGAGGAAAAGGAAATTGTGAACAAAAATGGGAAAAAAAAGAAAAAGGTGATAAAATAATCCCCATTCTGATTTGTAGGTTACATCTCATTCTTGGTAGAAAGCTTGAAAAATCGCTCACTTAAAAATCCTAATCCCATTTATTAAATAAGATTTTGATAAGGAAAGTGTTGTAATCAATATTATTGATAATTTCAAATATCTGGAACAATGATTCGAATAATTTATCTATATGGACTATTTTACCTTCTTCTTCTTCTTCTTCTTCTTCTTCTTCTTCTTCTTCTTCTTCTTCTTCTTCTACAAGGTTTAGGCTATGCAGCCTGTTCCGGTGAAGTTAAAAGTGGAGTCCATCTTCTACGTGGTCGGCCAACATCTCTTGTTCCTCTGGGATTATACAGGAAGGTTCTTTTTGGTATTCTTTCGTTGTTCATTCTCATTAAGTGTTCTGTCCATTTCTTATTATTTTCGCTGATTTTATCTTCAATTTTATATATATTTAATTTTTCTCGTATAGTTTCATTCCTTATTCTATCCGCTCTTGTGCATCCTTTCACATTACGTAAAAACAGCATTTCCGCAGTCTGTATCCTGCTTTTATCCCTTGATTTCATTATCCAATTTTCACTTCCATACAACAACAAAGGAACAGCCATTGTTTTATATAATTTAAGTTTCGTATCTTTCCTTGTTTCCCGACCTAAGGTTCTTTTTATGGTTCCACAAATAGCCTGAAATTTATTTACTTTATTTTCTATATCTTTATTTTCTCTATAAGTTATATCACATCCTAAATACTGGAATTTGATACTTGTTCTATTATTTTATTATCCAGTACAATTTTTGATCTAATTCCATATTTACCAATAAATTCCATTACTTTTGACTTATTTATTGATATTTTACAATTATATCTATTGGCTATTAATTTAAATTTATATGCTAACATTTGGAGCTCATTTTCAGATTCTGCTAAAAGTACAACATCGTCAGCGAATAATAAAGCATTTATTTTATCTTTATTATCAATTAATATTCCTTCATTGGTTAAAACCTTCTTCCATTCTTTTAAGATGTTGTCCATATAAATATTAAATAATATAGGTGAGAGTGAACACCCTTGTCGTACTCCTTGGTTTATTTGAAAAAAAAATCTTATTTTTAGTCAACTGAGGGTCAATACAAATATTTGTTCCATAGTATAAGCTCTTAACAGTTTCTATAATCTGAAAATGGAGGCCTTTTTCTTGTAGGATATTCCACAATATTTCCCTGTTTACTCGATCAAATGCTTTACCTAAGTCTATAAATAACAAATGTGTTTCTAGGTTTTTTTCTTGTCTTTTGTTTATTATCTGATTCAGGGCAAATACTCCATCGGTACAAGATCTTCTTTTTCGGACCCCGTTTTGTTCTTCTGCTAGTGTTGCTTCAGTAATTTGTTGTATTCGTTTTGCTATTATTCTAGCACAGATTTTATATCCACTATTTAGGAGGGTAATGCCTCTGTAATTAGAAGGTTGGTTTCTTTCTCCTTTCTTGTAAATTGGTTTTACTATACCTTGCCTCCATGTTGATGGTATATTATGATTCTCCCAACACACATTAAGAAAATTCAAGAATCTTAATTTAAAGAATATATCTGCATATTTAATTAGTTCTGAATTGATGTCATCTGGTCCGCTAGCTTTTCTATTATTTGTTAATTTGAGCGATTCTTCCAGTTCTTCCATTTGCATTTTATCTACTTTCAAATTCTCACATTTTGGCTCTTCTTCGTTTTCATTCTCGTTGTACCACAGGTCTCTGAAATATTCTATCCAATGTTCTTCTGATATTGATGTAGGTATATATGCAGCTTCTTTTTTTGATTTATTTAAATATTTAATTGTTCTATAAGCAGTCCATTGTCGTCCATGTAGATCATGTTCTAGATTAGATACATATCGTTCCCAACTGTCTTGGTGGGATTTCCTAACAATTTTCTTTGCTTCCTTTCTTTTGTTATAATATATTTCTTTTGTTTCTTCAGTTTTCTTTTGTAAATATTTTAAATATGCTTTCTTCTTTCCCTCTATAACTGTTTTAATTTCATCATTCCATATTCTTAATCCTCCCTTCTTACAATTTTTCCTTCTTAATCCTAGAACTTCATATGCTGCTTTCTTTAGAGCCCAATCGATGTTGCTCCATTCTTCTTCTATATTATTATTTATTTCTCGCTGTAATATATATTGAGATAATCTATTTGCATACAACTTTCTTGTACTTTCTTCTTGTAATAAATTCACTTTATATGTTTCTTTATTGTAAATTTTTCTTGTTGTTGGTTTCCTCCATCTTTCTAATAATTTTATATTACATGTCAAGAGAAAATGATCTGTTACTACATCGAAACCTCTATATACTCTTACATCTGAAACCCAGGGTATCAATTTTCTGTTTACCAAGAAATAATCAATAATTGATCTTAATCCTCTAGCCGACCAGGTTTACTTATGTATTTCTTTCTTTCTAAAATGGGTATTAGTAATTCTGTATCCATTAAATATTGCAAATTGTCGAAGTTCTTTTCCACTATCATTTTCTATTGTTTCTCCTTGTGTACCAATTATATCAGGTATAGGATGGCACCCTATTCTTCCATTAAAATCACCTCCAATAACTATATAATCATTTTTATTTATTTTATTCACTACTTTTTGAAGTTCTTTATAAAATTTTTCAATTTTTTTCTTTTTTCCCTTGTTCTGGTGCATATATACCTATTATTGTCATATATCCTCTTTGTATTTTAAACCTGACAATAATTATTCTTTCTGATATAAAAGTATAGCTATGTATTTTCTTCCTCAGATTTTAAGAAAAAAATTTGTCGAATGGAAAGTACAAAATATGTTGGTGTAAGTGCATTTGCTTGTACAAAAGTGGTACTTCTTCCTGGAAATCTTCTTGTATCTTCTATTGGAATATCAAATGCTTGTTTTTTTTTTCAATGCCCCAAGTTATTATTTCGACATTTCTGGTGTTCTCTCCTGGTATTGACTTAATTATAACACACTTCTGAAGTTAGGGCGCCTAGAAGGCGGAGTTACGTTACCCCGATTGTTGACTATTTGTTCCTGTCAAGTTGGCGATAGGTACATTTTGGTTTATAAAGTTTTTGTAAAGCGGTATGACGAACTTCCGGTTGCCATGTTGTATCAGCATTCTTTGAATAAATGTGTAACAGAGTGGTCGTGTTATTTACAGTCTCCGGGTAGAGGCTCGATATTTCCTCTTCAGATCGGATCTTTTATGATCAAATCATCAGGTCCACGCAGGGGCCTTAAGCATATATTTGGTGCTTCTTAGAGACCAATATATTAAGGAAGTTTTGCATAACTTCAAGTCGCCACGTGCTTCAACGCAACTTCGTGTGAGTGATTTTTGAATACACCACGTTTCCATCTACATCGTGTGCATCAGGAAGTTCGTCTTCCAGCTAATATTCGCCAGTTGTAAAGAACTTGTAAGTACTATAATAAAAGTAGTGTTCAAAACTGTGAGTCCGGCAAGTTTCTTAGTTATTTCTCAGTAACCCATCTTCAGGTCCGCTTAAGTGCTTGAGCGGCCGAACTCTAACATCGATTAGAAAATACCAACTGTGTCTCTGCAGTTGAGTGCAGCAAGCAAGGGGATGTTGTGTGCAACTACATAATATCACCGTCGAAACACATGGTCCTCCGGGCCGGATCTCATGAAACGTTTGGTCCTAATGGTCAGGATTAACACTAGTGAACTATTATAGTGAATATAAAACATTACTGTGGTGATTATATTCAAAGAGAGCTGGAAGAACTGAAAATTACAAAATTTGAGCACGTGGTGTTTAGTGCATATGTACTGAGGCGGTCACGTGATAGTAGGCAGCCATATTGAAATATTAGTAGACAATGCGAATAGC
This sequence comes from Diploptera punctata, assembly GCA_030220185.1. Classification (NCBI taxonomy): domain Eukaryota; kingdom Metazoa; phylum Arthropoda; class Insecta; order Blattodea; family Blaberidae; genus Diploptera; species Diploptera punctata. The sequence continues at coordinate 157,577 of JASPKZ010006469.1, forward strand.
TCAGCTACTATATTTAGGAGCTTTGGGAATTAAATGAGCGACAAGAAGTCTTCATTAGTGTTCAAAGCAGTGAGAAGTTGAAAAAATACATCATTTAGAACTCAGTTTCTTACTCCTTAAGTAAAAATAAGGGACGATCGTAATTTCCAAGATGGCGGCGAGAAATCACGTGATTCTTCTACAGAATTTAACAAGGAAGGTTAAACAGCAAGAGTGACCTAAGGTGCTGCAGTTGTGCCAACATGAATCTGGTGTTTGGAACATTATATTTACATGCATTGGGTTCCATACCAACCGTCTTGGACATTTCAAGGAAGTATAATTAGTACATTAACACTAATGGAAATTATTAGTCAAATTAATTATTTTCTATGGTCTTTTGTTCAAGAAAATAATTAAAACACTTCATGGGGGTTGTGTTTAAAGTAAAGATTGCTGAATATAAAAGTGTTAGTCACATTTTCAGTAAAGATAATTACTTTCAGTAGAAATAAATCATTATTGATTATTTATGGGAAACAATTGCCATTAGTATGTTACATGTTAAGAAAGGTGGAAATCTAAAGGTACGTTAATACAATTGTTATATATATTTTATTTATGTTTGCTGAAAACTATTTTGTGTTGGACACATATTTTGTTTAATTAGGGTTAAATATTATTTTATATAACTATACTTGTAAGTGGTAGATTATCGAGTTTATGTAAGTAATTCAAATCCAGTAACAATGGCTCTCGATAGTGAATCAAAAGCAGTTGCAAAGCGAAGCATGTTAAGCGTTCACTTACACAGCTAGAAAAATATTTGCAAAAGGAAAATTTATCTATAGCTGAATTATCAATCAAACAAGATAGATTAACTGATGTAGGGATTCAGTTCACAGAAGTTAAGAACTATTTAGAGCTGGAAATAGGTTGTGAAAATTCTGAAGCTCATGCAGAGGAGCATGATAATTTTGAAGAAAGATTTGATAAACTTTCAATAAAATTTAGGGAACTGATGAATGTTTTTGAAAGACCAAGATCTCCTACAGGGTCTCATGTATCTGAAACATCAAATAGGAGTAATTGTTTAAAATTACCGGCTATAAACTTACCTAAATTTAAGGATGAACTTACTAAGTATTTAAGTTTCCGAAATACTTTTATGAGTCTTGTTGAAATAATGATAGTTTAGACAATGTGCAAAAGCTACATTACTTAATTTCTTCTCTTGAGGGAGAACCAAGGGGCTTATTAGACAACCTGCAAATATGTCCTCAGAACTACGAAGTAGCATGGTCGTTGATTGAATCACGCTACTATAATAATAGATTAATTTTAAGTCAGCATGTTAAGCAGCTGTTAGACTTAAATAGTTGTAATTCTGGTTCATTTGTAGATTATAGGAAATTAGTCAACGCTGTTAAGGGAAATGTAGCAGCTATTGAAAATTTACAATCAAATGTGCCCTTGGGAGAATTACTTGTACAAGAAATTGTTTTGAATAAGATAAAATCAAACCATCGCAGTAAATGGTATAACAGGATTTGGGGCTGTAAGCCTGGACAAGGCATGGACTCTATATGTATCTCAGGGTTTCGGATTTTCGCCGCGGGACAAGGCGAGGTTCGAACTAAGGACAGCTGACATTAAGGAGGCTTACCGAGACAAACACTGGCGTCACTTTAATGATAATATTTATTATAACGTACGTAGCACAAGACAGTTTCAATTCCCAAAACACTGGATTGAATTGGATATATTCCGGAATTATGGCACCGGCACACTGATGCTTTTAATATAAATCACTTTGAAACTGGCCGTTCTCGGCCTAACACTTTTCGTGTGCCTAATGAGTCGCTTCCTTGCGACCGGCGAAATATACAAGTCCGTACTGGCGGACTCTCAACAATTACTCCTCCGCGGAGTCTTATGTTAGTTTGTTTGTTCCACCCGGGGGACAACACCCGGAGCAGACTCCTGTTAGTTTATTTTGTTCTACCCGGGGACAACTCCCGGAGCAGACTCCTTGTAATTTATTCTGTTCCGTCCGGGGACAGATCCCGGAGCAGACTGACTTTCCCGATATTCGGAATATATCCAACTCCATCTTACAAATGCCTTTACAAGACCAATATTTTCATTGGCTGGACATACATGAAAAAACACCTTCTTAGTTGAATACAATTTACTTGTGGATTCTGATTGGTCGTGTATTTACTGGGTGTGATTTTCACACGCTGATGAGAAGTTTATTAATTTACTAAAAACAGATGGACATACGTTTTTTGCCACTGTCGCCATCTCAGCAGGCGGTCTAGTGATTTTTGACACACTAAAAGTTGACCGTCATTTATCAGTCTGGAAGGATGACTCCCAGAGCTGGACAGGGGACATTACATCACCAGCTGTGAGGCCGTCTTATTAGGGAAGCATTGTCCCGGGGTCATAAACCGATTTACTTAGACGTGTCCATCTTCAAAGAAATTGAGTTACAAAGGACAGAAATGCCTTTATGTACACTGAAGCGTAACAGATTGAAAAAAATTTCTCACGAAACGTTTTCTGGACAGTGCAACTATATATATATATAATAATGTTTAAAAATAATAAAATTAATTAGAGCAGTTAATACTGCTACAATGGGAAGGTAAATTCTCAGCTGATGAGATACCAAAATTGGATGATTTGATAGACTACCTTGAAAAGAAATGTCAAACATTAGAATTATCAGATTGTAAGAAATGTTCAACAGCTGACAGTCATAGCAAACCTAAACTGAAGTCGTTGCTTGCTGCCAGCAACAATAATTCTAATAAATGTCTTTATTGTACTGTACATAATCATGTAATTGATAATTGTAGAAAATTTAAGGGTTCATCATTTAAGGAAAGAAGGGAATTTGTTCAAAGGAACAACATGTGTTTTTTATGTCTGGCAAAAGGACATAGAAGTAGTGATTGTAAACAGAAGCCTTGCAGTAAATGTAATAAGAGGACTCATCAATTATTACACTATCATAACATTAATATTGATGGCCCTAGTAATGCAGATTCAAATTATAATGTAAATTCAAGGAAGAAAGAACTTACTATAGCTGAAGCTTCTCAATCAATTTCTACTGCCGCAATGAAAGTATTAAGCGGCCTAGGCAGCAATGTACCGTTGAGTACTGCTTGTGTTGGTGTGAGGACGAATGGTGGGGAAGTGATCCCAGTTCGTGTTCTTTTAGATTCTGCGAGTCAGCTCTCATTTGTTTCTGCTGAATTAGTTAAAAGGCCAGGTATTAAAACTAAAGCTTGCAGTCTTCCCGTAAAAGGTATAGGGTATATTAATGCTTCTCCAGTAAATTCAATATGTGATTTACAACTTTTATCTAGGGTTTCTGACTTTGTATTAAATGTCAATTGTGCTGTGGTAAAATCCATAACCACACAACTGCCAGCTCAGAAAATTGAAATATCTGACTGGAGAATTCCAGATTATATTTGTCTTAGCGATGAAAGGTTTAATGAACCTCCTGAGGTTTCAATACTGCTAGGCGCAGATGTTTATTATGATGTTGTACTAACAAATGTGTTATCTAGGAAAGGATTTCCGACGATGATTGATAGCCGCTTTGGTTATATTCTTTCAGGGAAATTTCCTGATTCTTGCCTCGAGAGTAAGGTAAAGAAACCGCGTAATGTCAATTTAGCAAAACTAGATTCTTTGCATTCCAAACTACAAGAATTTTGGACTTTGGAGGAGTTGAATAGTTCAGTGCTAACTCCTGAAGAAAAGGCATGTGAATTGCACTTTTCTGAGAACGTTTCCAGAAGTGAAACTGGAAAATTTATGGTAAAGCTTCCTATTAAAGAAGAAGCTCCTGTGGTGGCCTTGTCAAGGAACAATGCTATCAAAAGATTGAAGCACATGGAATGGAAATTAAATAAAAACCCTAAACATAAAAGTGACTATGTAACTTTTATGAAAGAGTATATGAGTCTAGGTCATATGGAGTTGGTCCATATAGAAAATGAAAATGATCAATCATTAAAATATTACCTACCTCATCACTATGTAATAAAGGAATACAGCACCACTACTAAGCTTCGAGTAGTATTCGAGGCTAGTTGTCCTTCCTCTAATGGGGTCTCTTTGAACTCTATGTTAATGACAGGTCCAGTCTTACAACCTGACTTGTTATCTATTGTTCTTACGTTTAGAACCTACTTTGTTGCATTGTCAGCTGACATTGCAAACATGTATAGGTGTGTGGAAGTTCATCCTGCAGACAGGGATCTTCAAAGAATTGTCTGGAGAGATTCTCCTGATGATGAAATTAAGGATTATAGGTTGACGACTGTAACATATGGTTGTACTCCATCCTCGTATCTTGCTACAAGATGCCTTGTAGAACTTGCAAACGAATGTCAACAAACTCAGCCTCAAATGGCTGAAGTAATTCGTTCATGTTTTTATGTTGACGACTTGCTGACGGGGGAAAGTTCCATTGAAGGGGCTCAGAAACTCCAAGAGCAATTAAGTAGTACATTGGATGGTGCACATTTTCATTTGCGGAAGTGGTCATCCAATGAAATAAATGCTTTGTCTAATGTTCCGTCAGAGGACTTAGAACGTTCTTCTCTTTTGGAATTAACCAAAGAAGATTCCGTAAAAACATTGGGTATTGTATGGCATCCTGCTAGTGATGTTTTCAAAATAAACATAAATCTCAAGGTAAACGTAGGAGTTTTCACAAAAAGAAGTATATTGTCTTGTGTAGCTTCTATATTTGATCCATTGGGACTACTTGCATGTGTGGTAATCAAATTTAAAATGTTGTTACAACAGTTATGGCAATTAGATATGAATTGGGATGATCCATTGGATTCTTCTCTAACTGTCTATGAAAATTGGACTAATCTTCATAGAAATCTTCATGTTCTTAACGAAATAAAGGTGCCAAGAAAGGTATTACCCTTTCAGAATGCTAAAAGGGTTGAAATTCATGGCTTTTCAGATGCTTCTGGAGGCGCTTATGGAGCTTGTGTTTATGTGAAATCCATTTCCATGGAAAATGAAGTTTACGTAGGTCTATTAACTGCGAAGTCAAGAGTAGCTCCTTTCAAAACGCAGTCTATTGCTAGGCGCAAGCTTTGTGCAGCTTTATTGTTGTCTAGACTAATGAGTAAGGTTTTGGAATCATTAAATGTGCTGTGTTTCAATTTTGTAGCATATTAAGTATTATTTTGTTTTGTTTTTCTTATGTATATATGTTCTATGCAATTGTAGTGTTGAGAGTACTCAAGGTGGGGAATATGTTGACTATTTGTTCCTGTCAAGTTGGCGATAGGTACATTTTGGTTTATAAAGTTTTTGTAAAGCGGTATGACGAACTTCCGGTTGCCATGTTGTATCAGCATTCTTTGAATAAACGTGTACCAGAGTGGTCGTGTTATTTGCAGTCTCCGGGTAGAGGCTCGTTATCTCCTCTTCATATGGGATCTTTTATGATCAAATCCATCAGGTCCACGCGGGGGCCTTAAGCATATATTTGGTGCTTCTTAAATACCAATATATTAAGGAAGTTTTGCATAACTTCAAGTCGCCACGTGCTTCAACGCAACTTCGTGTGAGTGATTTTTGAATACATCTACATCGTGTGCATCAGGAAGTTCGTCTTCCAGCTAATATTCGCCAGTTGTAAAGAACTTGTAAGTACTATAATAAAAGTAGTGTTCAAAACTGTGAGTCCGGCAAGTTTCTTAGTTATTTCTCAGTAACCCATCTTCAGGTCCGCTTAAGTGCTTGAGCGGCCGAACTCTAATATCGATTAGAAAATACCAACTGTGTCTCTGCAGTTGAGTGCAGCAAGCAAGGGGATGTTGTGTGCAACTACATAATATCACCGTCAAACACACCGATGATATGATGAATGATAAATAATAATGAAGCGCCAGGAGAGTTCTTAACCTAAACTTATCCTAAATTCCAGACCATGGACAACCACAGGAAAATTGTATTTGGTTTGACCGGGAATCGAACCCGGGACCTCATGAACAGTAGTCAGAAACGCTGACCACTAGCCCATGAGGTTCGTCTGCTTGGGGCTTGTTAAATGATACATAAGTTGGATTGCGTACAGAATATATATTGTAACATATGATTTCATATGACGCCCGCTGTCAATGTTGATTTTCTACCGTAAATAGGTGGTCTGAAATATTGATTGTAATTATCAAAGCACCGGAACAGTAAATATTGGGACATTGGTTCATAAAATCTTTATCTAGAAGTCCCTTCTACGTCCCCAGAAGTATTTAATAAGAATTCTGAATAACTGTATACAGCGATATTTAATAACATTAACTTAAATATAATAAATCTCTCTTTCTGCTCACACTTGAGGCAAGAGTGCTCCCTAGCGGTATGCACTTATCCAAGATAATTTAGTTATGCTTTTTTCCTGCAGATTTCAGCAAGTGCAAGTGTTTATCTCATCATCTCAGTGAGAAACCTAGTGGGCAATTAAGATATTATTACTTAGAATGGAAAAGACCGTTTCGAGTTTGCCAATTGCTCTAATGGTTCTTTTAGGAATCCAAAAATCTTCAGACTCAGAGCCCATGGCTTAAAGTCACTCTTAAAAATTGATCTACCACGGCTGCTTTTGAACTCGCGACTATAGGGAGCAGTGACAAATGACTCAACCCCTGGAATAAGGAGGCTGATAATCATGATAAATAAAAATTAAAAATCATTACTCTATTATTTTATATATCTAATCATTATTCCATAATTATAACTTTTGCTCTAAGAAAAGTTAATTTTTTTTTTTTTATTCGGGAGTTGAAAAGTCAATATATACCTTATCCGCTCTTAGAGTGGTCCTAACATAAAAAAACGCCACTTGTATCCTTCCGCCATTCGCGCCACAATTACTGTCACATTAGCACGTGTGAAGTATATAAGACTTGTGATCGTTGAATGAGGTAGATTACAAGAAATGTGGTGAGATTTTTCACTGAACTCATAAAATACATTTAGAATAACTGTATTTTTTTACCACTAGTCGAAGGTTTGCCAGACTTGTGTTTTAAAAATGTATATGGCGACACAGCAACAAGACTTCACACCTTCAGCATTTTGTTGCAAAAGGATCGACTGAAGCACGACTCAGTTGCATTATCCATATGTAATAAACTATTGTAAGTTGTAATTATTGATTAGGCAGGCTTTATTTTATAATAATTTCTATATTTTAAATATTATTATTTTCGTTCACGAAGAATAACTAGTATATTCAGAGGACATTTTAAATTTAATTAAGGGACTACTTTTTCGCGTTCTTATTTCTTCTACATCACACTCGGTGTTCATAACCATTGAAAAGCGAGCAGGTCACTTTATGTGCTTCGGATTCCGCGCTAGGCAGATAGATGGCGTTAATGTAATTTATTCTTAATATACGCACCACTTCTACAGATCAATTTAGGTAGATGATATGTACTTATATTGTGTTAGAGATGAGTGTAGAATCACTGTATGTTTAAGTGCTTCTATATAGTCTAAATGTATTGTATGAGGAATGAAAAAGTGAAGGGAGAAGCTTAAACCCGGTCCCGGCACGTAGCCTACTCCTGTCGAAAAAATCAAAGGAACCGTCAGCTAAACTCCACATCAGATGGTTGAATATTTTCAATAGTGACACGAGCATTCTCAACACATGTACTGAGCAGGGATTTGGAATCTAATTCAGGCAACTGGTTCACAACATAGCAATTAAAAATTATACCTCAACCCATCCTACCTCCAAAATTTAAAATGTTATAATTAAAATCTTCAACTCGCACGAAATACTTTAAAAAGGATACTAACGAAATAGAATTTATTGCCCGATTTACGGAATATATATTTGTTTTGTTAATATTAAATCGCTTGTATCCAGTTTATTTGCGAGTAAACTACAATTTCGGCCGCTAGAGTAATTTTTTATCTTTGGATTTCAGGTAAATCTCCACACTTTAATGGTCCGATTTTGCTGATTTCGGTAATATATATTTCTTTTGAAAGTTAAATAATATATACCAACTTTCGTTGCGAGAAAACGAGTATTGTAATTCCGGTAGAACGTTAAAAATGTTTCCACTATAATTTTAGCTTTAAGTTAACCTTCGCGCCTAATGCTCTTTTCTTTTTTTCTTTTTCTTTTTTTTTCTGTTTTTAACGGACTGTAAGTTTTCTTATTCAATTGTTTATGGCGTGTCACGTTGAGAAAAAATAACGGTTCTGGAGAGATTTATAAATTTCGACTTTATAGTAAACTGCCACTCCTAATATTCCTATTTCGCTATTTTCAGATTATACTTTTTCTCTTTTTTACTTCATTGGTAGGCCTATATAGCAAATTTCTTTGCAAAAAATATATTTCTGTTGTTCGAGCAATTTTTATACTTTCGCTTCAGGTTAAGTCCTACTTCTTAATATATATATTTTTTTTATTATTGAGCTCAATGTTATTTTCCTTTATTGATTGTTGTATGACGAGTTTATTTGCAAAAAATGGCGCTAATCCATTACACCACGCACATGCAAATGCAAGCACGCACACATGCACAAACACACACACACACACACATATATATATATATATATATATATATATATATCGTATTTTTATGCCTAGTAAGATCAAAATGAAAGGCGTTTCCATGTTTCTAATTCCGAGGGTCGCGGGTTCAAACCCGGCTGGGTCGATGGATTTTTAGGATGGAAAATCCAAGGGACAAGTCCTCCTGGAGGAACTATTAGCCTTGGTTCCAGATTCTGAAGATTTTCAGGCTCATAAAAGAACCACAAACCTGATTTATAAAGCCTATGTGCAAAATTTAACCCAACATCATCAATTCAAGTAAAACGTTAGTTGCCTACTAGATGTCTCATTGGGATGATGTACAAACCACGTGTCATTCATTGATTTTGTAGGTAAATAAGCGTAACTAAATTAGCTTAGTTACAAAACTCCCGCTAGGGAGTATCTGTGTCCCCACGCGGAACATATGTGCTGTATTCAAGATGAATGAAAATTTGAATAAAATATTTTTTCATGCTGGCCCGTGCCAACACCTTGTCTACATTCTATCGGATCTCCCCGAGAGTTAACATTACTCTTAATAATATAATATATAAAAATTCAGCAAAAAACGTATAGTTAACGACATAAAATTGTAACCATTCAATCTGATCTTAAATTAAAAAAAAATAGTAGAACAAACATTTTTTTCAAAAAATGTTTCTTTGGTTCCAGTTAAGGCCAGTTTACATATGTATTAACATTTCATTAAAAAGTTACGTACCAATGCCACCCATTATTTGTGTCATAAAACGAACAATATGACCAATAACAAAATTGGGTATCAATACTATGCGGTGATCCCATTTATTACAACACAAACTCTAAAATATTTCT